>CAWUER010000693.1:0-296819 GCA_963921195.1 Pegoplata infirma | reverse complement strand
CTTTCTTCCTATGCAAAAATTTTCGGGTTTTAAGAATTGTTTTTCCACTGAAAAAGTTTCAGATTCTTAAACCTTGTACTATAGATAAAGTCTTATACAGCATTATAAGCATCATTGAGATACTTTAGGAAAGTCTCAGATTCTTAGATTTGTTTCGTATAAAAAAAGTATTAGATTCTTAGAACTTTTTTAAATAAAAAAAGTCTCAAATTCGGAGACCTTTTTATTATAGAAAAAAATCTCAGACTCTGAGACTTTTTTCCTATAGAAAAAGTCGAATTGTAAGATGCTGACACCATTTCCTGACACCATTTAGAAAGTCTCAGATTCTGAGACATTTTTCCTATAGAAAAAGTCTCAGATTTTGAAACATTTTCCCTATAAAAAGTCTCAGATTCTGAAACATTTTCAAATAGAAAAAGTCTCAGATTCTCTAACATTTTTGTTTTAGAAAAAGTTTTAGATTCTGAGACAGTTTTCCTATAGAAAAAGAGTCAGATTCTGGGACATTTTTCCTATAGAAAAAGTCTCAGGTTTTGAGTTTTTTTCTTATGGAAAAAGTCTTAGATTCTGAGAATTTTTTTATAAAAAAAGTCCCAGGTTCTGAGACATTTTTCAAATAGAAAGAGTCTCAGATTTTGTGATATTTTTCCCCAAAAAAGTCTCAGATTCTTGGACATTTTTCTTATGAAAAAAAGTCTTTGATTTTGAGCCATTTTTTCTACAGAAAAAGTCTCAGATACTAAAACATTTTTTATATAGAAAGAGTCTCAGATTCTAAAACATTTTTCATATAGAAAAATTCTCATGTTCTGAGACATTTTTCCTACAGAAAAAGTCTATTAATCTGAGACATTTTGCAAAAGTCCCAGATTCTGACACATTTTTCCCATAGAAAAAGTCTCAGATCGTGACACATTTTCCCTATCGAAAAAGTTTCAGATTCCGAGACATTTTTTTTTTTGAAAAAATTCCCAGATTCTGAGAAATTTTCCCGAATTGTTGGATTCTGAGCACTTTTTCTAATAGAAAAAGTCTTAGATTCTGAGACATTTTTCCTAAAAGAAAAGTTTTAAATTGTATGATATATTTTTTCTTTAGAAGAAGTCTCAACTTCTGGGAGATTTTTTTCTAAATAAAGTAATATGACAATTAACGGAATCACACTGGGACTTATTGCGTCCGATTGAATTTGCCAAATTGACTAACGCCCATCCAACCTAAGCTAACCTTTTATAGAAAAAGGTTCAGATTCTGATAAATTTTTCCTATAGGAAAAGCCTTAGCCATTTTTTTATATCAAAATTTTTACGTTCACAACAATTTTCCCACAAGAAAATTTCTCTTCATAATAAGAACTTTCATATCGACAGATATTTTTTCACGAAAAAATTTCAGATTTAGGCCGCTGTTCCAAAAAAAAGTAATTCACATAAAAAATGTGAAAATTAACATTTCCGAATTTTTTTGGTGTTCTAGATTTTACATCCGAATTTCATTTTGGTTTTGTTTCACATAAATAAAATTTTGTGAAAGTAAAACGAATGCACTTATTTCCTTAGACCAAATTTACATAGGGCAATTTTAATTCCGGCAATTCTGATTTTTTAGTGTATCAGAGAGAGAGATAAGATTCTTCCCTCTCTCTCCGACACACTATAAAGTCAGAATTGCGGCAATTAAAATTGCCCTGTCTGAATTTGGACTTATAATTTTTTAAATTTTAATTATTCGATTTCAACTTCGAATGAAAACGTGATCAACAAAACACTAAACTTGATTTCATATGATACGGAAATTTTCATGTGAATTGAAAAGTTATGAAAGACAGAACGGAGGCCTTAGTCACAATTTTCCTTTAAAAATTTTGAGATTTTCCCTATAAAATTTGTTTAATGAAAAATTTTCGGATTAAAAATTATTTTGTCAATTTTCATTCATTCTTTTTTCCCTTCTTTTTCTTTCTTTTCCTTTTTTTTTCTTTTTTAAATTTGGTTTGGGGAGGGGGGTGGTGTGAAATTTAACGTTTAGGCTTACTCAAAAATTTTGAAAAAATTTTATTTGTTACGATTTCTATTTCTGCCGACCATCCCACTTTTGATTTTCTTACTCAAATAACGCATTTTTGTCATATGTATGCAAATTCCACGTAATCTTGTAAGCTGTTTTAAAAATATGTTTCTACAATTTTTTGCAAATATTATTTTCTTTAACATGGTTTTTGTTGCGAGCAGATCATATGTATACAACGCGAGATATAAGCAAAAGAGTAAAAAACCTCCATAAAACGATTAAAAAATTTTTAAAACTTACTGAATCCGCGAAAAAACATTTTTGATATTTTTTTTGAGTTTAGTGGTCTATAATACAAAAAAAAATATAGTAACGTTTCGCGCGTAGATTTTTGTTTTATTTTGTAAATTTGTGTAATTTCAACTTTTCGAAAACATTATTATTTTCATATAAAATTTATTTTAATATAAAAATTCTCCTGAATGATTTAAATTCTGAAATAAGTTATATTATCCTAGATACACGCAATGTTATAGAAAAACATGTTTTGAATTTTATAATGCATATGAGGCATTCCACACCAAATGTCCAGCGAAAAAAAACATGTGTACCGTAAACTTCTGAATAGGTGGTATGGATAGCCCTATATGGAACTTAGAAGATTGCGTTTTTGGTTTTTCAATTTTTCAAAAACTGGGCTTAGGAGGCGTGGCCAAATACTGGAAAAATGGTCAAATTTGTGGCGAGTTGCCTTGATTAAATATTTATCACATTAAAATGGAATGCACCACAATCTCAAAAATTTACAGTCTTATATAGTTTTGTATGGGCTATCGAATAAAAATTTTTTTTTTTGGAAAATTTTCAGAAACTGTTCTGAAATTTTTCATTTCTTAAAAAAGTCAATTTATCAAAAATCTGGCCACTTTTTTTTTTTCTTTTTTATTTATTTTTTTAAAAGTTTAGATGTTTGTCCATCCACACAAAAAAAATCAGAAACACGTTCATCTTTTTTTTCAAGAAAATCGCATTTGAATTTTAAATTTCATAACAATTTAGTAATTTGCTTGTATTTTCTTGTGTCAACAGAGCGTATGACGAATATTTATGCAATTAATATTACTCATTCGCAATTTTAAAACAAAGAAATACAAGCAAATAACAACATTTTTATGAAATTTAAAGTTCAAATGCGATTTTCTCGAAAAAAAAGATGAACGTGTTTCTGATTTTTTTTTGTGTGGATGGACAAACATCTATATTTTTAAAAAAATAAATAAAAAAGAAAAAAAAAAGTGGCGAGATTTTTGATAAATTGACTTTTTTAAAAAATGGAAAATTTCAGAACAGGTTCTGAAAATTTTCCAAAAAAAAAAAATTTAATCGATAGCCCATACAAAACTATATAAGACTGTAAATTTTTGAGATTGTGGTGCATTCCGTTTTAATGTGATAAATATTTAATCAAGGCAACTCGCCACAAATTCGACCATTTTTCCAATATTTGACCACGCCTCCTAAGCCCAGTTTTTGAAAAATTGAAAAACAAAAAACGCAATTTTCTAAGTTCCATAAAGGGCTATCCAAGCAACCTATTCAGAAATTTACGGAACACATGTTTTTCTGTAGCGGGACATTTGGTGTGGAATGCCTCATATATGAAGGTTTCTATTTCAAACGTACCACGAAAAAAAAATGTTGTTGGATCAAAGTCAAACTTTGAGAGCTTATTGCCCTATATGAAAGTAACAAATCGTAGAACAAAAGTTTTCGTTTTTCTGAAAAATGGGCGAGATAGGCGTGGTCAAACATGGTAAAATTGAGCAATTTTTGCATGATGTCACTTTATATTTAATTTTTTCTACAGTAACTCAACGATTCTGAAATTTTCGAAACACATTTATTTTATAGTGTTTTGTATGGGCTATCGATTGGCGTTATTAGTTTTTGGAAAAAATTCAGAACTATGTCTGAGTTTTTCAAATGAAAAATAAAAATCGATGTAGCAAAAAACACGCCATTTTTAATTTTTTTTTAAAAAAAATTTAAATTAAAGCTCATTTCATTCTCTACATCATATCAAATTTTCAGAGAGCAGTTATTTTTGGTTTTCGAGAAAATTGGCTTTAAAGTTTAAATGTCTTGTTTTATTTTCCATATCACTCATACGCCACGATACATTTATTTTTGCACTTACCAAAAACTTGTTTAATTCTATTTAGATAATTGATTTAGAGCTGATTTGTAGAGTCCAACCGAATATTCGGTTTCGGTCTCGACTTCGGCCAAATAATGGGGTTTCGGCCTCTATTCGGTATTCGGCAAAATTTTAGTATTTTAAAAAATATATAAAAAAGTTGCTGAATTTTTCAATATCGAGTATCATTACACTTGATTCAGTTCATTTTAAAAATGTAACATGGTTTTCCAATTAACGTGTTACTGTTACAGTTCAAATATTTTTTTTCTTAATCTACAGATTTAATGAACAATTTTTTTTAAGTTTATTTAAATATGATTTTATTGTAAGTTTTTAAAAATATATATATTTTTTAATAAATACAACAATTCCGATGGTTTAAAAACATTAAGTGCTGTATATTTATTTTAAAAAAGAAATAAATAAAAATTTTATTCAGCCAGGCATTATTTTTTTTTTTTTAGTTTCGGTTTTGGTTCGGTTTCGGTTTGGCCTCAAAAAACTGGTTTCGGCCGGACTCTATTGATTTGTCATATTTATAATAAGAATTCGACTGTCTTTCAAAATTCTTCGTATCAAGGTTGCATTCAATATCAATAAAATGACAATATTTCAGAAGTGATCTTTGCCTTATGATTGTTGAAATTCTGGGACGCCGCTTAGCCATTTACTGGAATAAATCCAGGCAACAATATTCACAGTCGTTGTTAATTTTTAAGAATACTCTGATATTAAACACATTGCCTTACAACTAAAAATTTAAAATATATCAGAAGTAGACAAGTTCCAAAAAATATTTTAAAGTCTGCACTTCAAAAATTTTACAAACCTTCTTCATCATTTCAAAGATTTTAAAGTTCAAAAAAATTGTCATTCTTATTACACAGAAGACGAGTAAGCGATGGCACTGTATGTCTCTGGTCAGCAAAAAAAACAGTCGAATTCCTATAAATAAGATAAATCAGCTCTAAATCTGTTATCTAAACAGAATTAAACAAGTTTTTGGTAAGTGCAAAAATAAATGTATCGTGGCGTATGAGTGATATGGAAAATAAAACAAGACATTTAAACTTTAAAGCCAATTTTCTCGAAAACCAAAAATAACTGCTCTCTGAAAATTTTATATGATGTAGAGAATGAAATGAACTTTAATTTAAAATTTTTTAAAAAAAATTAAAAATGGCGTGTTTTTTGCTACATCGATTTTTATTTTTCATTTGAAAAATTCAGACATAGTTCTGAATTTTTTCCAAAAACTAATAATGCCAATCGATAGCCCATACAAAACACTATAAAATAAATGTGTTTCGAAAATTTCAGAATCGTTGAGTTACTGTAGAAAAAATTAAATATAAAGCGACATCATGCAAAAATTGCTCAATTTTACCATGTTTGACCACGCCTATCTCGCCCATTTTTCAGAAAAACGAAAACTTTTGTTCCACGATTTGTTACTTTCATATAGGGCAATAAGCTCTCAAAGTTTGACTTTGATCCAACAACATTTTTTTTTTCGTGGTACGTTTGAAATAGAAACCTTCATATGTAGAAGAAGAATTCTATTTTTCCTTCACATAAAACATAACTTAAATGTTTATCAGGTTTTAATATTGGCGATAGAATTTTATTGTTGCAGTAAAAAAAATATATGTATATAAATATTGGAATAAAAATACGCATATGAATATCCACCCATCTTCATACACTACATACAACATATCCTGGGAAGTAAACGCCCCACAATAAAATTTCACAACCCCTTTGCAACATCATCAAAAATTCAGAAATTTATATTTATGAGAAAATACATGTACTGAGTAGTGTAAATAAGGGTGACATTTATATTTTGTTATTTAAAATTTATATTTGAAATGCGTGAAATTTCTCAGATTTATTTTAGTTTGGACTGCATTGTGGTTTCTACAGCCGCACATTGTGTTGAATGATAGGCAAAATTGAAGATCTCAACGGTAATAAGTTCCCGGTGTATTTTGGTACTAATGAAAAGCGAAGTGGTTGTCTGGATATTTCCAAGGTGTTCGATCATGTGTGGCATGGTGCCCTCATTTTGAAGCTTATTGCGTTTGGTCTCGGCAGTGATTTATATCGTGCTTTCTCTGTAATCGCACTAATAAATATACCTAATGTTTTATTTATTTAACAAAAATACAAAAAACATCCTTACGGGGGAACTTTTTCCCCCTGCCCCGATTTTTCCCATCAACGAACTTAATCTGCCTATGAATATGAGACATACTTGTGTCAAACTTTAGGAGTCCAGCAGCTTTATTTTGGACTGCATCGTGTTATCTACAGACAGACGGACGAACGGACAGACGGACATTCATAGAACGTCTTAGAATCGATCACGGATCAATAATACGATATGTACTTTATGGGGTCCCCGACCAATATTTTCATGCAATACAAACGGAATGACAAAGTGAGTATACCCCCATACTGTGGTTGGAGGGTATACAAATATTTTTATACCCTCCACTTAGTGATAGAGGGTATATATAAGTTTGTCATTCCGTTTGTAACTCATCGAAATATCGGTCTGGGACCCCATAAAGTATATATATTCATGATGCCCGATCGATTCTAAGACATTCTAGCGATGTCCGTCTGTCCGTCCGTCCGTCTGTCTGTCTGTGGAAAATGCTGTCATGGACAAAATATTGCACAGAGATGACTGAAACTTAACATATTTATTGGAAGTTCTCCCGAAAAGTTTGGTATTGCATTTGAGCGATATCGGTTCAGCGGTTCAAAAGTTATGAACGAAAATGTAAGCACACCTCAAAAATTTCAGTACATTCAACATAACCTAAAAATACAAAATGCTTTAATTCGGCTTCTGGTTGACATATGTGAACATAATTGAACACCAAATGGTATTTAAACAAGTACGAACATATTTTTAGACAAAAAAAAAAGAAAAAAATCGCAGATTTTTTTTACCAAAAATTTTTTTTCTTGGAAATTTTTTTCCAAAAATTTTTTTTTTTTTTTTCAAAAGTAATTTCCTTTTAAATTAAGTTTTTTGCAATAATCCTTTTGAAATTGTGGAGGGTATCACTACATTCGGCAAGGCCGAATTTTACTTTTTTACTTGTTTTTTTTTATTTTGACATTTGCTGAGTTTTATCTATTGATCCTACAAAAAAAAAATATTCGCGGAAATGTTTTTTCACGAATTTTTTCGCAAATTTTTTTTTCAATTTTTTTATTTATTTTGCTATTAATTTATGAAAATGAGTAGAATACGATCCATTACAGACACAAAAGTTTTCGAAAAAAAAAAAATTTACGGATTTTTTTGCGGAATTTTTTTTTTTCGCGGAAAAAGCAATGCATTTTCTAAATTGTTATATAAAAACTATCCCAAAACATAAAAATTAAAATTTTGTAGTACCTAGGCTTTACAATTTAAAGTCGTGAATTTCGCGAATACGAGCGCTAACTTCGAAAAATGGCTAGCACCATTGAATTCACCGTAAAGTGTGCCCAGCTTGTTACACAGAGAAAAATAAATTTCCAACTGAATTCTTCAGTTGTAGCAACTCAAAATTCGGTTGCTGCTACTAAATTTCATTTTGGCAGACGAATTTTTTTGTTGTTTCAATTAAAAGACTGTTGTATTAACACAATTTACTTGTAATTACCGATATTAAGTTGTTTTAACCTTAATACAAATGCATCAACCGAATGTTTGTTGCAACAACTGAATTTCTGTTGGAAATTAGCAAGTTTGTTTTCTGTGTGTAATTTTTGGAATTCGCACAGTGTGGTTATTCACTTTTTTCTTGGGAATTTTCAGTGTTAACAAAAAATGCAGCAAAAAAGTGAATTTCCTATGACCTATGCCAGGATATATCCTATGACCTATCCCCAACGACCTGGCCTAGGACCTACCCCAGGGTCCTAGGATTGGTCTCTTTAGACAGGTCCTAATATAGGTCCCAGGGATTGGTCCTAGAATAGGTCCCTGGGGATAGGTCCTGAGATATAGCCCTGGGGGTAGGGCCTTGGATAGGTCACTGGTGTAGGGCCTAGGAATGGTCCCTGGGGAAGGTCCTGAGA
Organism: Pegoplata infirma; assembly: GCA_963921195.1. Classification (NCBI taxonomy): domain Eukaryota; kingdom Metazoa; phylum Arthropoda; class Insecta; order Diptera; family Anthomyiidae; genus Pegoplata; species Pegoplata infirma. Next base: position 288,520 of record CAWUER010000693.1, on the reverse strand, counting down.
TATATTCATGGGGATAGTTCCTAGGATAGGCAGCTAGTGTAGGTCCTACGACAGGTCCCTTGGGTTAGGTCCTAGGGCAGGTGGCTCGGATAAGTCCTAGGATAACGGCAACAGCCCAGAATGAATTGAAAATCATAATTTAGTATACACTTGATTGACAGCCAATTTATTGTTAGCGTACCGGTTTAGAGCAACCGTACTTAAGAGGCAGTTAATGCAAATATTACAAAGATGATCATGAATTAAAACTAGGGCTGTCAAACGGGATCAGTTTTTAAAATCCAGGGATTCGGGATTTGAAAATCGGAATCCCGGGATCCCGGAATTTTTCGGGATCACGGGATTTTTCAGGATCCCGGGATTTTTCGGGATTCCCGGATTTTTTGCGATTAAATTTATTTGGTTATAAAAAATAGTAGACTTTTTATGTTTCAATTTTATTGTGCATTTTAAGGGGGCTACTGTGGGTTAGTTTGTAGCGTGCTAGCCCATTAAGCAGGAAGTCGTGGGTTTGATTCCCACTAAACCCCTTGGGTTGATTTCGCTACAACGAAATTAGTAAAAAAAATATTTCTAATTATTCAGATTGTTATTTAAAGGCAATTAAAAAATTAAGTAAACACCACTTATGCAGTTTTCAAGTAATGATTATTATTAAATATTTAGCAATAAACTAAAAAAAACCTTGAGGGGTTTGTTATGGAAAATGACAACTTTTATTTGCATTTGGTTTCATACCATTCCGATTTTGGTTGTTGCACTGTATAAAACTAATTTAAAGAAAATTTAAAATAATTTTATATACAATTGACTATTAACTGAAAAAATTTCACATTAAAAATTTTTTGAGGATTATAACACCGTCCGAAAGCCAATAGGGATCAAATGCAGTAAAATTGCATTTACAGTTTTTCATTTCTTGATCATGTTTCCTTTAAAAAGGACTTCAAAGTTTTAAAGGATACATTTTGTAAAATATTTCTACTTGTCCTAGGATGACACTGGTGATGGCAAATTAGGGGAGAAAGATCTCCCCTAATTTTTTCATTTTTTTAATTTGCCATATCAGGATAACAGGATGTGAATAAAGTCATTTGAAAACTTTATCAAAATATTTTATTAAAAATGTTTAATGATATTGAAGGATAGAAGACGTAACTTACCTTCTTTTTCCTGATATCCCGGCTAAAAATGAATTGTATATGAGCATATATGAACACATCTGACCATACATCATTAATTCGGAAACATATATGATCATATATGAACATATATTAAAATTGGCGCTTATTCAATACATGACCATATATGGAAGAACAAATGATAATATGCGATCATATATTGGTCCATCCTTAACATGCATTATCATATATGATCGTACATGCGTTAGTACACTTTATTTTTAGCCGGGATGTAAAAATAATAAAATAGGAAAATTAGCGGAGATCCTTCACTTTCATTTTGTATCACTAGTGGCATCCTTCGACAAGTACAAATATTAAAAAAAAAAAAATATTTTATAAAATTTAATAATTTTGAAGTCCTTTTAAAAGGAAACAGGATCACGAAAAGAAAAACTGTAAATGCAGTTTTACTACATTTAGTCTCTAGTTTCGAACCTATATTATCTAGTTCGTGTTTAACAACTTTTTTCATTTTTGTCGGACGATGTAATAACTGGGTTATATGAAAATAGTAAAAACGAAACAGGATGTCTTAAATTTTAAGAAAAATTTAATATTTTTTTCACATTTTTCTAAATTCAAAACTATATATAACAAATTAATACATTGTAATACATAATTATAGCCTGAGCTCAACTGTTTTTACAGAAAAAAACAATTTAAAATAACTACTATAGGTCGCCCTATTTGACAATAAACAGTGTCTTTGGAAAATGGAAACACCTAACATTTGTGTCTACAAAATATTGATCATGTCTGGCAAGGATGCAAAATAAGTACATAGATCTGAACTGATGAAGGAGAAGAATAATAATAATATAACTAGAAACAGAGTTTTTTCACGCACATTACAATTACAACTCTTCTGTGTGAAAAATCAATGGCAACAACCAAATACGAATTGAAAATCGTAATTTAATTGATTATTGCCTTACAGTCAACTTATTGTTAGCGTATTGGTTTAGAGGGACCGTACTTAACAGGCATTTAATTTAAAATATTACACAGATGATCATGTGTTCAAACCGCTTCAATTTGTTAATAATTTTCACATATAGAATACAACTGACTAATAACTGTATAAATTTGACATTAAAAGTTTTTTGAGGATTATAATAACTATATTACATTAAACTAGTAGAAATGTACCAGGATGTCTTACATTTTTAGAAAAATAAAATTTTTCTTTTACCACTTTTTACAATTTCAGTATAGACTTCAGGGAAATTCCGTATGACAATCCGGTATGTCTTACATTTTTAGAAAAATTAAATTTTTCTTTTACACTTTTTACAATTTCAGTGTAGACTTCAAGAAAATTCCTTATGACAAATAATTAACACCCTTATATTATTTTTGTACATTTGTATACCATAATAATGTTTAATAATAACATGTCAGAGTACATGAAAATCTACACGTTCATACGGTGTGTATTTATTAGAAAACCAAGTCAAAAATTTTACTCCTGGGGATTATTTAACTGTTTCTGGGTCATTACCACAAAAAAAAAAAACTTACACTTACATACACAAAGAAGTGTGGTACTTACCCAGGAATAAGTAAAAGTCAACATTTTATTTTATTCGTTCTTTGCAATTTCCCTTAATTTTTGTAACTTCTTAATGGGAATTAAAAATATACAAAATTGAATAAGCAAATCCTGTTATAATCCTGTTTAATATCTGTGTAAAAGTTAAAAAGTAACAAAAAAACCCAGAAATTATAAAGAAAAAGAAAAAATATGACAAAAAAAGCCTCTTGAAAACATACATAAATCATAATTAAACAAATTTTTAAGTAATTAATTTGAAAAAACAAAATTTTTTTTCTTAATAAAGAAAATGTTAAAAAAAAAAATAGAACAATTTACTTACGCAGTATTTAAGGAAGTAATGTTTAGCGCAGCACACTCCAGATGCTTACACGTGGTGAAGTTTTATAAATAAGGCAGCTGACTTTTGTGGTATTTTAAACAGCCAAGTTTTCAAAATTTATGGGAAATTTTAAAAAGTTTAATTGATGTAAAAAAAAAAAATAATTAATTGTAAAATGTGTAATTTGGTGCTTGTTTTTAATTCGAGTTGTTAAGAAATTATGACGTTTACGTTCGCGAAAGATCTATTGAGAAAGGCTCATACTTATAATATATCATCAATAGATTGTTGTGCATTTTCTCTGTGTTCTAAGTTCCCATGAAAGGTTAGATCAAGTTTTTATGTAAATATGTGTTTGCATGTGTAGTGGTTTTTAAGTTATACACACAGAGAAATGTTTAGTTAGAATTCCATTTTAAAAACCGAATTTTGATAAATCTGACAAATATTTAGTTGTTATTGTAAAGATTTTATCATCATACCAAATAACTAACAAGAGTAAGTGATAAATAGCAATCGTGACCGAATTGATGTATTAGCAACTAATTAGTTGGTCACCTTAAATAAGCTAAAATATAATAAAGTTTTTGAAAAATTCTGATTAATTTTTATTAAAAATAAAAATTGTTTTATTCGACCTTTAAAATATTATATTTTGAGGATGTTTATTCTGGCTCAATTACATTTTCTTCGTCTTTCTAATTCTCGTTGTGAATAGAGGCGAATATGTATTAATACTCTAGTTGGTGCACAAACGATTTGTCATTAGACTCGTTTGTTACTTTGTAGTAAATCGTTTCTATTTTTGCTAAATAATCTTGACAATGGAATCTTGACGAATTCCGAAACACGTGTCGATTAAGTCTTGCAAAAATGACCAACATAAATAAATTTAAAAAAAAAAAAAAAATAATAATTTTCTTGAAAATTATGCTATGAGAATATCATGGTTTTAATTAGTAAAGAAAATAATGGCCTCGAGCCAGAATAAACATCCTCAAAATATAATATTTTAAAGGTCGAATAAAACAATTTTTATTTTTAATAAAAATTAATCAGAATTTGAACATAATGGTTGGCACGCCATGTGATGAATGACCCTAATATGGAGTATTTCTCACAACAACAACACATATTGTTGTAGTCCAATTTACTATCGTATGTAAAATTGTTTTAAATATTTTTGTTGGTTATTGATAATCGTTGCCTTATTAGTATGGTACAATTTCTTCGTCTTTCTAATTCTCGTTGTGAATAGAGGCGAATATGTATTAATACTCTAGTTTGTGCACAAACGATTTGTCATTAGACTCGTTTGCTACTTTGTAGTAAATCGTTTCTATTTTTGCTAAATAATCTTGACAATGGAATCTTGACAAATTCCGAAACACGTGTCGATTAAGTCTTGCAAAAATGACCAACATAAATAAATTTAAAACAAAAAAAAAATAACAATTTTCTTGAAAATTTTGCTATGAGAATATCATGGTTTTAATTAGTAAAGAAAATAATGACCTCGAGCCAGAATAAACATCCTCAAAATATAGTTTTTGAAAAATGTTTAGTCAATACAACTGTTTCTTTAAGTCTAAATTTTCCCTCTCGACCAATAATCATTTGCTTTAATTGACAAATTTTAAAAATATTTAATAATTGTATCGACAACTGAAAATGTCGGTTATCTTAACCAAATTTCAAATATTTTTACAATATTTTTTGTAAAATTTTACTAAACTATTCATTTGTATTGGCATTCCTGATCAATAAGTGATTGTTATGATTTCATTTCTATTAAACAAATCGAATGTTAACCCAGCAAAAACGTGGTAATGAGTAGTGAAAAGTAATCATTACCAAGTACATTATTTATAATGAGTACCCATTACCATTAACATTATTTTAAGCCCAAAAGTAACTACTTTTTAGTAATATGTTATAAAAGCACCTCTAAGTAATAATATCTTATTCCACTTGCAGTTTTTAACCTTTACAATTCAATTAACTTAAAAAGTACTTAAAAAGTACTTAAAAACTTAATAAAAATTACGAAATTTTTAAGTTTTAGTAAAAACAAGTTAAATTTTAAAAGTTTTATATAACTAATTATTTTACTTCTTATTGGTAATGGGTTTTTACTCCTTATTTGTAATCCGAGGCAGTAACTACTTATTTATCTCCATACTCTTCACTAGTTATATTTGTCTCACGCCCTTGTTAAAATAATTAGTGTTTCATTCAATAAGTAACTACTTATTAACATCTGCTTCGGATTACAAAACCCATTACTAGTAATGCCAATTTTTGCTGGGAATAAAATAAAAATTGTAATTTCTTTAAATAAAAAACGAAATACAATTCAGACGTGTTTGCGCAAAAAATTGTAATTAAAGAATACTGCTAAAAAAATCATTAAAAATGTTGCAAATCTAGACGGTGAGTTGATAACTTTGCGAAATATTAGCAATTTTAATCAATTAAACATATTTTAGATATTTGAACATGTGGTATTTGTGCAGATTCTCAACAATAAAAGCATTTTTCAGCTAAATATTAAAATAAAAATTATGAAACAGTCTCCAAGAAGCATCGCCCAGAGAATTGTAACAAGTTTCGTCCTGATAGTGGTAACAAAGATGCGAATATGAAAAGTGACATAGGTTAGTTATTCCCTAGAAATTCTCCGAATCTGTAATATGTATTTCGCTTTAAAAATTGTAAAATTTTATATAATCAAATTTAATTATTAAAATTGTTTTACAAAAGTAATAAAAATTTAATTTTTTAAGAAACGGTGTAAAAAAATATTGATTGGAGCTACCATATAACGCTTTTTAAAATTCGATCACTCTAACCAATGACAATTTTAGCTTTTAAATATTCGGTTCTCATAATAGAATTTGAACAGTTCAGGCAACTGAAATTAACAGTAGAGGCAACTGAATATTGTGATAGTTCGTGGGACCGCAAAAATTCAGTTGGCAAACAATTTAGTTGCAGCAACTGAAACAATTTTTTGTGTGTATGCTTTTTTTCAGGGGCGGATCCAGAGTGAAGTGGGAAAAAACCATATTGGGCCCAAATTTGTCTATCACGTCAGGATGTTGAGTAATTCGCGGTTATGCCAAAAATGACAATGATTCTTTCTAAGAGGTTTTCGTTAAAATTTTAGATTTTTTGCGAGAATAATATTATAACAGAATCTAAGAATCTAAGAATTTTTTCAAAAATTTTTTTTTCGAAATTTGACAATTTTTCGGATTTTATTTTAGATTTTTGAGAGTTAAAATTTTTTTTTTGTAAGAAAAATTCTTTGAATTTAAAAAATTATAACAAAATAATGTTTTAGATTTGTAGAATGTCTCGAGCAAGATATATGAATATAATGTAAATTTTTTTTTAAAAAGAAATACCTGGAAATCGGGAATTTCATAAAATTTTTTATTTAAAAAAGCATCGTAATCTAATAACTTAAAAAAAAAAAAGTAAGAAAATTATAGTCGCTCAAGACCGACCATATAATACCCTTCACCAGAGTTTCCCGAAAGTTCAAACATGGACTGATGAGATCTATATTCTGTCAAACCTTTAATAAGTGAAAAAACACCCAGCAATAAAGATCGGATTAGCGGGCAGTCGTTTAATGTGCGTCTATTGTTACTCGTTATATTTCTATATTTATATCCTGAAGATGTTTACCGTAGGGTTACTAAATATTGACTATTAAAATAAATAAATAAAATTTATTAAAAAACTAAGGCCTTGAGCTTAATTATTCGTTTAAATATTTTCTATTTTCATAAAATTTAAAAGATTTATGTGAAAATCTGGAAGGTAGTTTGTATAGGATCTACAAGAAGAACTAGTCCGATTTCTTTAAAATTCGGAATGGTGATTTGTGTTGATAAAACATGATAACCTACCAAATTTTGAAAAAATAACTATTATAATGCGGTTATTAGAGTCATTTGATCCAAAACTAAAGAGGACCTTTGTATGGGGGCAACAATTTCAACAGGCTTCGTCTTTGTATGGGGGCGCCAATTTCAACTGGCTTCGTCCTTGGGCCAAAAGAGGCTTAAGTTTAAAGTTTCAAGTCAATTGATAAAAAATTGCGACTTGTATCGTGTTTACAACGTTTACATGGACAGAAAAACAGACGGACGGAGGGACGGACGGACAAACGGACGAACGGACATCGCTAAATCGACTCAGAAAGTGATTCGGTGTCGATCGGTATACTTAAAAGTGGGTCTAGAACAAATATTTCCGGTAGTTACAAACATCAGCACAATCTCATTATGCCCTGTACCACAGTGTGGTTTAGGGTATAAAAATTGTTAACGTTTCTTTCACACTCCGTCTATAACTGCAATTAATTTTGGTACCATAAAGAAATAATGTCAGCAGAATGAACAAACAAAAAAAAAAAACAATTATTTCGATAATATAACATAAACATAACAATTTGAGCTTTTCAAACAAAGACAATATTTAACGTTTGCTGCAACTTTTGTCGAAATATTTGTATCAGTTGTAGACTTAATGTTACAAAATACTTGTTGGAACATAATAATTTTTCATAAAAAAGATGTCTCAGACATGAAATTTTGTTTAGAGTCTGAGAATTTTCTTCAGGTATACTCTATTAAACTCTGATAGTTTTAAGAAAATCTGTCTCAAATATAAAAAAAAAAAAAAATAAGAGTCTGAGAATTTTTTTATGAATAGACTGGTTTCATTTTAAATAGCATAGGCAATCAGCCGATGGTGTTTCAATTTATCCAAAAATTAACATATTTCTTCTGATTTTTATTGAATTTCGGTTTTTGTTATTTAGTCGAAATTGTGAATGGTTCGCGTTTTATCGCGGTTTAAAGTTGGTATTTTGCCACAATTTTATGAGAAATACATAATGTTTAAATGCTCGTATCTTTGGAACGCATCATCCGATTGTCTCGAAATAAAGCGCAAAATACTGGTTATGTCCTGTAATAGAATTTTGAAAAAGGATAGGATGCTTTGCAAAAAGAATATTGAAATTAAAAAAATGTCCTTAATTTGCAAATATCTCAAAATACGTATCTTTAATTTTCCTATATTTTTTTGCACATATAGCCCAAAATGTACTTAACAACATATGCAAATCCCAATTTGGGGTGATAAGCGGTTTAATTATAAACGTGGTTTCATGAAACGAGTTATTGATTTTTGTTAATAACTCTTGTTTAAAAATGAAAAACAATTTCTCCGCACTAAACGCGAATAATTTTTTTATATGTATTTTGGATCGCTAAACTTAAAAATTTCATTAAAACAACATTTCGCGAATACGTTTTTGTTTAATGAATTTTTTAGCGTTTTTTGGAGGTATTTTGACTATTTTGCTTTTATCTTAAGTTCTGTTTATCTGATCTTCTCGCAAAAAAAAACAAACTAAAGATAATCAAATTTCCAACAAGTCCTACATTCATCATTTTTTCATCAGTTCATAGCTTTTCGCGCAAATAAATTTTTTATCGTTATTTGGAGGTATTTTGACTATTTTTCTTATATCTTGAGTTCCGTTTATCTGATCCTTCCGAAATAAGAACGAAATTAAAGACAATATTTTCCAACAAATCCTTCATATAATATTTTTATATCAGTTCATAACTTTACGCGCAATAGGCATTTTGCGCTTTATTTCGTGACAATCGGATGATGCGTTCCAAAGATATGTGGATTTCTCATACAATTGTTGCAAAATACTAACTTTGAACAGCGATAAAACGCGAACCATTCACAATTATGACTAAATAACAAAAACTGAAATTCAATAAAAATCAGAGGAATGGATGTATTAATTTTGATTGAAATTGAACCACCATCGGCTGATTGCCTTCTTTCCGTCCTTCTGTAAAGGGATATTATCGATTTGGAACAGCCGAATTTAACATTCTTATTCGGTATTTGGTAGAGACGTGTAATTTGATTAAAAACGCCAAAATCAACAAAAAGAAATAATTAGAATTTTTTGTTCATTAACGCATTTTGTGTTTTGTCTAACGATATGCACTCTACCACTTAATGAGGGTATGCAAAAAAAATTTCAACCCCAAAAAACTTTTGTTGGTTGAAAAAGCCATGTGTATACAAAAAAAAAAAATATTTAAACTTTATAAAGTAATCAAAAGTAATGACAGGAGGTCTAAATAAAAAGTAATAAATTATTTTTTCAGGGAAAAAACAATTAGAAACTTTTTTTTGCGCAAAGTAAATAAAGACTTTCAGTTAATTGTCATATTTATATAAAGAGCTGATTTCAATTAAATTAAAAATTAAAGTAGAACACATTCAACTCTTTAGGTATTGAAAGCATATTTTAAATGAGAGATGTAAAAAAAATTAAACATTACGAACTTTTGATAAACTCTTAATAAATGATGTGTGAAATAACGTATAAAAAAATTTGTCTTTCCGTTCAGACTAAAAACGAGATTATTTGGTTTCTTACCCAGAAATATTACATTTATAAAAGTTCCACGAGATGCACCGTAATATCGCATTGTTTTTTGTTTAGTTTAATTGTAGTCGAAATATATTTTTTTTAACAATTTTCTCATTTATTTTTTGATAACATGCCCGCCCGAAATAATAATAATAAATGGATCAGAATTTGAGTCTGAAATTCTGAAAATCTCCCTTGCGGAATCTTAATCTTATTTAATTGTGGTCGTTTTCAAAAATAAAACCATTTACCACGAAATCGTATTCGTTTCGCTGAAAATTTTTCTTTAAAACTTTTGAACCCTTATATCGTAATGAAATCATGAAAAAGTTTTCCACCATATGGAATTTAGAAAATTTCGGGTTATATGTGTACCGTATTTTATTAAGAACATCAAAGTTTGTTGTAATGGGCGGGATGTTAAATGAGAACAACAAAAAGTATTAGTTGACTTTACCTACACCCAAAAAAAAAACGTGGGTATTCAATACTAGTCCAAAAGGACCTAGTGCAGAAATTGGTAACCAATACTAAAATTTTTAACTAATATTAGTCAAAACCAGTAAAAATTACTAATATTAGTACTTTGAAGATACTAAAATTAGTAACTAATTAGTAGATTTTGGTACAATATCACTTACTAAACCTTTTACTGTAGAATTATTTTGAGTGTAGAAGAAATTTTGCTCATTTTGTCATTCCGAGTGCATCGCACCAAAATATCTGTCTAAAACCCCACAGGTTAGGTGAGGTTAATGAGGATGATGCCAATCGAAAAACAAGTAGAAAAGTTAAATTCGACTTGGCCGAATCTATGAATACCCTCCACAATGCCCTTTTTAAGTTATAGTAAATTTTCTAGAGTGAAAAAATAACATTTTTGAATAGAAATATTTTATTTTGTTTAAAAAAAAACTTTTTTTTTTAACTAATTTTTGAAAAAAAAAAAATTTACTAAATTTTTTTTGGGTGTAAATTTTTTTTGAGTGTAAAATTTTTTTCGAGTGTATTTTTTTTTTTTCTTTTAGTGTAAAAATATTTTTGAGTGACAAAAATGCGTTGTAAAATATTTTTGTGACTTACCAATGTTTTTAAAACCTGTTTAACGGGGTTTCAACACGTGAATTTAAGGTGAGGCGAATCTGAAATTTACGGTTTTGCTAATAACTTTTGAACCACTGGACCGATTTGGCTGAAATTTAAAACGAACCGGACCAGAGGAACGGCAAATATATGTGCCACATTTCAGCACCCTCAGAATTGCCGTCCGAAAGTTACCGTGTGTTTTATCTCGTAAATTCCAGAAAAACCCTTGCCGAAATCCACTCATTTGCTTATAACTTTTGAACCACTTTACCGATTTTGCTGGATTGCAATACCAACCTGACCAGGTAAATGCCCAACATATATACCAAACTTCAGGAGCCTCCGTAAAGTCTTTCAAAAGTTAGCGTGTTTTCAACAGACAGACAGACGGACAGACGGACGGACGGACACCGCTAGATCGTCTTAGAATCGATCGAGGATCATAAATATATGTACTTTATGGGGTCCTAGACCAATATTTCGAGGTGTTACAAACGGAATGACAAACTTATATATACCCTCTATCACTAGAGTGGAGGGTATAAAAAATAGAAATTTTTGGGAATGACATCCATAGAGGCTAATTTTGGCCCATTATGATTCCTGCTATTGTTTCCTTCCTTCTCTCCATTAAATTTTGTTCTTACCCAAGAAAACTCATACGTTTCCAACTTCGACGCTTGGATGAATGACATTAGTAGCCAAGAGTTTATACCTCGTAGGTCCTGAAGATCCTGAAAGATATAAGAACCTAAACATTTTAATCTTCTAAATGCTAATGCAGGGCATTCACATAATAAATGGAAGCTGTCCTCGACAGATTCATTGCACCATCTGCAAGTGTCGTTTGACATAATCCCGATTCTTACCATGAGTTTCGCGAGTTTACTATGCGCCGTGATAAGGTTTATTACTGATATTACCTGTCCATATTCATAAGAATTTTGCTTCTATCTTGCGACTTTACGTCCCATATCATTTTCGTCTGTATGCTATCATTTGATATTATCCATCTATTTATCCACTTGTTTCTACTGTCCAGCTAAATATTATGAAAAGTAAAGGAGAGTGGTGGAAACACTCCCTCATCGGCGAGCTCATGTGGAAGGCTTGCGCCTGCCTTCGCAAGCACATCCGCTTTCTCATTACCTATAATTTCCTTGTGACCAGGTACCCATAGAGTATGTATCATAGAGTATGTATCATATTTAATCAGTGATAGATTCTGTCCGTCAGTGACAAACACGATACAGCCCATAAATGAAAAAGTTTGATTTTTGAAGTTTGTCACGTTATGTCTCATGGTCATATCTTGGCTAAGTTCGGGAACGGGCAAAATTGAAACAGGTGGGAAAAAAATTGCCCCTTAAATATTTAAAACAATTTTTGATAGATGCCATTTGTTTGATTTTTTTTTTTTTTGTATTTTTGTTAAACAAATTACATATTTTTTGTATTTTTGTTGAACAAAATATTGTCAGAGCCGCCCGCTTAAAACGACTCACAAGAAAGGTCTTCCACAGGACACCCACCGGTTCTCCAGAAACTTGTATATAGGAAAGAGAGGAGGAAAATAAGAGATATCTGTTTTTTCTTAACTGCTTATCTCACATTCCTACACTCAAAATATTTTGTAGGCAAAAACAAATGAAAAACACACTTAAAACCAGTGAATAATCAATTGAAAACCATCCCAGTAATTATTCATTTGTTTTAACAAACATCAACATTTATTTTTTACTGTTGAAAAAATTTTCTAAAATAAATAACATTAAACATTATAAAATTACGTTTTTTTTCACTCTTTTTTACCAACAAATTCGAAAAAATAACCAACGAAAACATTAAAAATTAATTATAGTTCTGTTCTTTTTACCAACAAATTTCAAAAAAATAACCTACGAAAACAATTAAAATTAATGATTTCGTTGGTAATTTTTTACAATTTTTTATTGAAATATTTTTTTTTAAATTTTTAATAAAATTTTTGGGGAATCGATCCCGCAACCAACTACATTCTGGCCAGACACTCTACCCATCGTGCCAAAGTCACTTGATACAAACATGTTTTTATATTTCTATAAATAATTTTTTGATTTTTTTTTCTACAAAAAAATAACTGACTTGTGTATGTAAAAACTAATGATATTTCATTAAAAAATACCAACAATTTAAAAAAAATTACTGACACAAATCATTAAAAATCAAAAGAATAATCAGTAGTTTTTACTTACAGAACAAAAATAAATGACTTTAAAAATTAAATGTTAATGAAAGTCTTTATTTTTTAGTGTGTTATTTTGGAAACAAAGGACTGAAGTAGTCATTAATAAAAATTGAACATCAAACAAATGTTTTTTCTTTTAAAAACGACTAAACGGAAAACTTTTTAAATAAACTACAAACAGTTAATGACATAATTTTTTGAGTGTAGTAAAAATTACAATTTTATCGGTTAAATGCTTGTAGAATTACAAAAATTTTACTGGCTTTTTAACAATAAAACTGTAAATTTACCTACCTCCCAATTTACGAGAATTTCTGGTAAAAATGACGAGTTTATTTTTGTAATTTTACAAGCGTTTTACCTATCATATTGTAAATTTAAAACTTTTTTGATGCAATAATACTTACAAGGAATTCTCGTGACTTAACTAGATTTTTTTGTAAAATTACCTTGAAAATTTTAATATTTACAAAAAAAATTTTAAATTTAAAAAAAAAAAATCAAACTTCGATCGAATATTTTTTGTTAAAAAACATGGAAAACTGTCAAATATTGGTAAAATAGTATAACGGGACTTTTTCTAGTAGTTTGACGAGTTTTTTTTTATTGACTGTAGATTCTTAGACATTCTAGTGATGTCCGTCCGTCAGTAAAACACACTACAGCCCACAAATAAAAAAGCTTGACTTTTGAAGTTTGGCACGATATGTCTTATGGCTATATCTTGCCTAAGTTCGAGAACGGGCAAAATTGAAACAGGTGGGAAAAAGTTGCCCCTTGAATATTCAAATCAATTTTTGATAGATGCCATTTGTTTGATTTTTTTTTTTTTTTTTTTTTTTTGTTAAACAAATGAAACATTGTCAGAGCCGCCCGCTTAAAATGACTCACAAGGAAGGACTTTTAGAGGGCACTCACCGATTGTCCTGAAGCTTGCGTATGGGAATCAGGGGAGAAAAAAAAAGAGTTACCTGTTTTTGTTTGTAGCTGCCCAATCTCAAATTTATAAAAGGGTTGCCACCTAATGATAAAATTAGGTCTTTCGGAAAAATCCGAATAAAATCCGAACTAGCAGGAATTTCGCCAAACGCAAAAATACGGGTCAGCTAAATTTTAGTAGAGATTATTATACTTGATTTTGGCGGTTATACGTATTTACCTCAACATGTAATCTTCCCAAACGTGTTTGCCTTTTTAAAGATAAGGATTTAATTCGGACACGACACGGTAAGCCTCAGCGATTTTCAGGTTGAACTTTAGTGTCGACGAAAAGTGTAAGAGTTCTATTTCTACAAGATTAAATGTCACAAAACTGTTAACAGCGAAATCGTAGCTGCTCGCATTCGCGAGATAACGCGAAATTAGTGTATTTTTTAAAATTTTGAAATAGAAGTTTTTAAATATCTTCAAAAACTGAGTACACAGTTTTAATTGTACTTATTTAAAGGTCACAAAACAGTAAACATCAAAATCCTATCTTCCTTAGTTCGCGAGATATCGCGAAATTAATTTTTTTCTGTTTTTGTTTTTTTAAATTAAATAGGTTGCTTTAAAATTTCGCAAAAACATGGTATGCAGTTTTACTTGTACTTGATCAAAGGTCACACAGCTGTTGACATCGAAATTGTAGGTGTTAAATTTCGGGAGAAATCGCGTATTTATATATTTTTTTTATTATTAACTTATGTTTTAAAACCGGTTCTTTAGAATTAATAAAAAAGTGGTATGCAGTTTGATTTGAACATGTTGAAATAGATTAAAACTGCCCACAAAAAAATTATAGCTGCTCATTTTCGCGAAAAATAGCGAAAACAGCTTTTTGGGGGTATTTCTTGTTTTGATTAATAAAAGAAGTTTCTTTAACATTGTTGAAAAACACGAAATGCAGTTTGATTTGCTATTGATTAAAGGTGATGCGGCTGTTAACACTTCAATTCTAGCTGCTCAATTCTTCGAGAAATCGCTAAAAAAAACTCGCTAAACTACTATTTATTCATTACTTTGTGTTATTTTTGGTATGTTAAAACATTTCCTTCAATTGCGACAAAAATGTGGTATGCAGTTTGAATTAGAGGTTATTAAAGTTGACAAAACTGCAAGCGTAAAAATTATAGATGATCAATTTCCCGAGAAATTGCAAAATTACTGTTCAAGATTTTTTATTAATTAATTTATTTTTTCTTTAGTGTCTAAAATAAAGGAAAAAAAAAAAACAATAATCGACAAATATATTGTGTGCAGTTTAAATTTTATGTGGTTAAAGGTGGTAAGATTGCTCAAATTAATATCTTGACTGATAATTTACGCGAAAAATAAAATTTTTTCCAATTTTTTTTTTTTTTTTAATTTTGCGATTTCTCGCGAAATTAAGAAGATATGATTTCGATGTTAGCTGTTTTGTGACCTGTAAATAAATAAAATTAAGACTGCGTACTCAGTTTTTGAAGATATTTACAAAACTTCATTGTCAAAATTTTAGAAAATAAAAAAACACTAATTTCGCGATATCTCGCCAATGCGAGCAGCTACGATATCGCTGCTAACAGTTTTGTTACATTTAATCAAGCAGAAATCAAACTGCGTTTACACTTTTCGTCGACACTAAAGTTGAACCTAAACATCGCTGAGGCTCACCGTGACGACCATTGAATGGGCCTTCAAAACTCCTTTCGATCTGTATAAAATGTTTATAGTTTCTTTAGAAGAAATCCGAAAACTCCACAAAAAACAAACAAATCTCGTTTTTCCCCTCCCCCTTGACCCGGTAAATGTGAGATTGGGCAGCTAAGAAAGAAACAGACTCTTTCCCATAAACAAGTTTCAGGAGATTCGGTGGGTGCCCTGTGAAAGACCTTCCTTGTCCGTCAACTTTTTTTTATATGTTGAAGTGTATTAAAAATTAATCACAGCAAAATTTAACACTCTCACTTGTTTTATCTCTTTTTATTTCCTAACGGACTAAATTTCGAAAGTTTGTTTAATTTCGTAAAATACTTTAATTTAGAGGATACAAAAACTTTTCTTCTTTTCTATTCAAGGGTACACAATTTTATAGCAACCCTTAATTAATTTGAGTAAAAAAAAGCTTATTGAAAAAATATAAGAAAAAGCATCAGTCACAAAAAAAAAACAAATAAAAAAAATTTACTGAACAAATTTTGAGTGAATTAAAAATTTAAATAAAAAAATGTTTGAGTAAAAAAAATTTGAGTAAAAAAAATGCATTCCATGTCGTTCCTTGCTCCATTTCGTTCCCGATCAATTTTATTTCATTCACTTTTCCATTTCATTTCGTTCCATGGAAGTTTCACTCTTTTCCTTATAACACTCGTGAATGAAATAAAAAATTGTATCTCAATATTGTGACAACCTCATTCCAACCTCAAAGATAAAGCTTAGGGAAAGTCAAAACATATTTAAAAAAACGGTTTTGGAAAAAATTAAAAATTTAAATAAACCTTTGTCTTTCCGTTTGTAACACATCGAAATATTGGTCTAGGACCCCATTAAGTATATATATTCATGATCCTCGATCGATTTTTTTTTAAACACGCTAACTTTTGAAAGACTTCACAGGGCTACTGAAGTTTGGCATATATGTTGGTCATTTACCAGGTCAGATTGGTATTGCAATCCAGCCAAATCGGTCCAGTGTTTCAAAAGTTATGAGCAAAAGAGTAAATTTCAGATAAAAAACACGATAACTTTTGAAAAACAATTATGAGACTGCTGAAACGTGGCATGTCTTTGCCGTTCCTCAGGTCTGTTTGGTATTGAATTTCAGCTCAATCCGTCAAGTGGTACAAAAGTTATAAGCAAAACCCCGAATTTCAGATTTTGTTCATCTTAAATGCCACGTGGTAAACAAGTTTTAAAAGCATTGGTGGTATTTAAGCAATGCTTTTCAAACTAGTTTAGTTTTAAAGTAATGCTTTTTAAACTTGTTTAGTTTTAAAAGCATTGGTAACTTAAAAATTACACTCGAAAAAAATTTTACACTCGAAAAAAATTTTACACTCAAAAAAAATTTACACTCCAAAAAAATTTAGTTGTTTTTTACAAAAATGCCAATATTTTGTGTATTGTGAAAAAAAGTTTTACACTCAAAAAAAAAATTAGTATTTTTTTTTTTTAAATGACAAAAAAAAAGATTTTTTTTCTCAAAATAAAACATTTCTAATCAAAATTGTTAATTTTTTTCACGTTAAAATGTACTATCGTTTAAAAAAGGCATTGTGGAGGGTTTTCACAGATTCGGCAAAGTCGAATTTAACTTTTCTACTTGTTGATTACTCAACTAGTAAAAAAACACACTGTGTCCTATATTGAAATTGTTAAGTTTCAAGTACCATTATTCCCGGAAATATGAAATGTAAAATTTCTTACACCCTTAGAATCATAAAGTCCATAAACTTAGCCTAAGTGTATGTATTTTTCAAAATGTGAACCTATATTCCAAATTGCAAGGCTCTATCTTCAGTGGCTTGGAACGTGCGGTGATGAATCAGTTATTTATCAGACAACAATTATAATTGCTTTTTGTTCACGATTTTATTTTCTGTGTAAAATTATCATTCATAATAAATAATTTTACTATTTTAACTATTTAAGTCAACGTTTTTATGATTGGTAATAAAAATGACATTAATATAATGATATAATAATACCCAGCAAAACAATAGCGATTCTTAAAGAATGAGTTTTTCAATCTTCCTAAAAAAAAAATCAAAAAAAGTTTCTAAAAAAAGCTGTTTGTGAAAAAAAAAGAATGTGGGACACGAATGGGTTAAAAACCGCATGTAAATGTTGAAAGCAAGTCTGAAGCATTACTTTTCCCCTCATTTTTGAGGTAAAGTTTTTGCTGGGTACTGGTGAATACTTAAACAATAATAAATGTATTGTTCACCAAACAATTGACTGATGTAAATTTTAAAGGTTTTGATTATAAACGAACATTACCAACATACATACCACTATGGTTAAGGGCGATTTAAAAAAGGATTTTATACATTTTAATGAATGCCTTATTTAAATATACTGAAGCGATTACCTATGGTTTATATAAAATAAAGAAGGTATTATACGCAATTCAATTGTAAATAATATTCATATTGTTTAACGAAATATAATTATAATTGTTAATTATATACAGAAGGCTGGAGCGATTTCCGTCCCAACATATCTAATAGGGGCACCACCAGGGGCATCTTAAGCATACGAAAACTAGGGTGGCTCGTTTTTGGGCTTTTCTCTCTGATCAAATTCTAATACCCGCCAAAAGTGTCGGTCCACTAAGGGTAACTCACATGCAAAATATCACCCCGACCGGAGTTTATCTTCTGTCTCCACTTTGAGCCTCAAAAATGGGGTTTTGCAAAAAGGACTTTTATAAAAAAAAAAAATAATACGTTTTTTTTACTAAAATAATTAAAAAAATATTTTTGTATAATATTTGATCGTAAATACCAAATTAAAAGATTTTACGACATTTAACCCGTTCAAACTTGATACAAAAAAAAATACATGATTTAGGGGGCGTTCTCAAAACACCTTTTTTCAAAATTTGAAAATTTTATTAAAAAAAAAATTTAAAATTAATAATTTTTTTCTTAGTGAATTCATTAAGAACACCTTGGAGAAGAAAAATGTGAAATATGGCGGGGAAGTTAGCGGATTTCAAGGAAATGTTGGTTTTACCAATAATTTGGATTAATTAAATCTTATAAATTTAATTTTTTGGTAAATTAATGTGTTTTTAGTGTCGTAGCATTCTATTAAATAACTGTAAGTCTGTCATGAAATCTTACCGATCTAGGACGTCTTTAATCCACATTGGCAGGCGGTCAAAAATGACCCCCGGAGAAAATTTGAAGTTTAGAGCTTAAATTTTATGCTATAAATAAGTATAAAACGGCTTTTGTGTTTTGTACCCGAACTATTATTTTGTATTAATATATTATCTTTTAAAACATCGTTAACCCTTTTTGGTAGGGGGTCAAAAATGACTCATTCAGTAAAAAATATATATTTTGTTGATATCAAAAAATTTAAGCACTATGCCTAAAAGTTTTTGACGGGGTCATTTTTGACCCCGGGTTAATATGGGTTCAAGATATCTTAAATAGGTAAGATTTTAGGGCTGATTTAAAGTTATCTAATAGATTGCCACAAATTAATTTTCTATAAAAAAATAAAAAAAAAATTATTGAATGGGTAATTTTTGACCCGCTACCAAAAAGGGTTAACGAGTTTTTTTAAAGATAATATATAAATACGAAATAATAGTTGGGATATAAGACACAAAAGCCATATTATACCTGTTTATAGCACAAAATTTAAGCTCTAAACTTCAAATTTTCTGCGGGGGTAATTTTTGACCCCCAGCCAATGTGGGTTAGAGACGTCCTAGATCGGTAAGATTTCATAACAGACTTACAGTTATCTAATAGATAACCGTTAATTTGCCTATAAATTAAATTTATAAGATTTTATAATTTGAGGATGTTTATTCTGGCTCGAGGTCATCATTTTCTTTACTAATTGAAACCATGATAATCTCATAGCATAATTTTCAAGAAAATTATTTTTTTGTTTTAAATTTATTTATGTTGGTCATTTTTGCAAGACTTAATCGACACGTGTTTTGGAATTTGTCAGATTTAATTGTCAAGATTATTTAGCAAAAATAGAAACGATTTACTACAAAGTAGCAAACGAGTCTAATGACAAATCGTTTGTGCACAAACTAAAATATTAATACATAATCGACTCTATCCACAATGTGAATTAGAAAGACGAAGAAATTGTACTATACTAGTAAAGCAACGATTGTCAATAACCAAGAAAAATATTTAAAACATTTTACATATGATAGTCCATTGGACTACTTGTTGTTGTGAATGAAATAATACCATATTAGGGTTATTCATCACTACACTCAAAAAAAAACTGTAATTTTAGCAAAAAAAGCTTGTAAACCTACAAGAAAATTTGCTGATTTTGAACCCACAATTTTTTTGGTAAAGTTAGCAAAAATGTTTTGCCAAAAATTAGTAACTGAAATTTTTTTTTCAACTTACAAGGGAAGTCTCCCTAGTGTCACCCGCGGATATTTATGGAATTGGTTTTATTTTGTAGAGCAGAAAAAATAAAGGGACACGTATTTTTTTTTAGCGGCCCAAATTCATATTTAGGTGGTAAAAAGGAGGGGGGAAGACAATGCCATTTTTCAGTTTTTTTTTCGTTTATCTCCTATATTATGCAAAGAACCCTAGTCATGTTACATACCAAATGAAAGGTCTTTGGAAAACCTATCTACGTGTGCTAAGAACGTGTCCAAACATGCACAACTTTTCGTCATATTAAGTGAAATACCAAAATTTTAGGACATTTTTGTTAATAAGTCGAAAAATATTAACTTCTTTGGCCCGTTGTTAGCACCACGACATAGGTATTTTTAATACCTTTAATCTGATACCACACTTGCCTATATTAATTTTGTTTAAGTAGGCGTAAATCGTAAAAAACTGAAAAAGGTCAATTTCCCCCCATACAAATCGACCCCCCTAAAAATGAGTTTGGGCCGCTAAAAAAAATACGTGTCGAATTAATTTTCGTTCTTAACAACATATCCAAATTTCATGAAGATCGGAGGGTGACACCAGGGAGACTTCCCTTGTTAGTTAAGACACATTTGAGGACCCCATTCGGTTCGGACCCGATAGATCCAGACCCCGATGGGCCTAGACCTAGTTGGGTTCCTTAAAAATCGTCATAGTTTTTGATCCAAAATTTGTGTCCGTTTCGCTCTACCTTGCTTAGTTTTTGAGATACGTGATTTTAGGGGACCACCGGGGTTTAGAGAATTACAAACTCGATAACTTCAAAAATATTACTCGGAGAGCTTTTTGTTGTGTCGGCAATATTTACCGAGATATGAGCATTTTAAAATTTTCGGGAATGCTAACTTTTTTGTATCCAAAGTTCGGACCCATTAGTGTCCACTAGGGATATAACCATTTGCGTTTTTTTGCAAATATCAAAAAGGTCCTATCATATTTAGAAAGTACATAAAAAATCAAGAAGAAATGTCTGTTCTTTTTTTCGCGAATGTTAAAAAAGGTTCGGCACCGATCGCGATGAAGTTTTCGCTAATATTTTTTTTTATTATTCGGAAAACCCGTATTTCTAGTGTCGAAAACCATTTTACAAATTTGTTATTGTTTTATTTTTGTTGTAAAACGACAAAAAGCCAAGAAACGGTGGATGGGAAGGAATCCCACAATAAAACATAAAAAAATGTAAATTTATAGTGTTTTAGAAATTGCAATCGGTGCCGAAGGTTTTTGGACCAAAATGTCCCAATATAACGTTTTTTCTTATCAGTATAAAATTGCCCACACCATTATGATAGGTTCCTATTTTGGGTATATCCCTAGTGTCCACACATGTGAAGAGGATCAGCGATACTATGGAGAGCGAGAACCAAAAATGGCCTCCATTTTGCTCTATCTGGCTTAGTTTCCGTGATAGCACCATTTTAAGATTTTTGAAAATTAAAAAAAATTTACCATTTATTTTTGCTAATGTAGCAAAAAATCTTGTAAAAATGTTGTCAACTCAATTTCAAATCTAAGCAAAAAAATTAGTTCAAAGTTTGTTTAAAATTGCTAATGTGCTAAATGAAGTTTACAAGAATTTTTTGCTAACATGCTAATCTCAACTAAAAATTTGCTTAAAGTTAGCTAACTAGCATTAGCAAAAAAAAAAATAGTAAATCTACTAACGTATTTTTTTGAGTGTATGGCGTGCCAACCATTATGTTCAAATTCTGATTAATTTTTATTAAAATAAATATTGTTTTATTCGACCTTTAAAATATTATATTTTGAGGATGTTTATTCTGGCTCGAGGTAATTTTATTAATCCAAATTATTAATGAAACCAACATTTCCTTGAAATCCGCTAACTTCTCCCCGCGATTCCTGAAAAGTGGTCAGACGGATATCCGCCATATTTCACATTTTTCTCCTCCAAGGTGTTCTTAATGAATTCATAAAGAAAAAATTATACAGGGTGATTCAGTCACGACCCGTCGAACTTTACCAGCGTATTCCTTGGCTCATTTCATGAAAATATGTCCATTACGACCATCCCCGAAAATGCAAGTGTGCGAAATGGCAGCGGTTTGAAAATTTGCGGATTGGTGGTTGGAGGGTATTAGGGTAAAATTGATAACTTCTGAACCAAGGGTCCGATTTTTTTTTGTTTTTGGGCTTGTTGGAAAGTTCATTGGGAGACCTTTCAGAATCAATAACAAAAATAAAGTGAAATCGTCGAGATACAGAGCTTTTAAAAATAAAATTTGAAAAAAAAAACATAAAAATTTGCACATAACCTCAATTTTCTCGGCCAGCTGGCAGGTAACTTATGTTTTTTTTCTCTTAAAAGATAGCCCTACCTACACTGAAAAAAAAAGACATAACTAAATTTAAGGAAAAAATGTCTTAGAAAATTTATCATAAATTTTCCTAAAATTTAGTTAAATTTAACTTAAAAATGAGAAATTTTCTTAACTATGAGGAAAAAATTTTAGTTCATTAACTTATAATTAGTTCAAAGTTTTCTTTAAATGGATTTTTTAAATATTAGGAAAAAAATTCTTACAGTCAAAGAAATTTTCCACATATCTAAGAATCGTATCTTTGTTTTTAAGACATATTTCTTAAAAAACAATTTAGTTCAAATTTAGTTAAAATTTACTAAAAAAAACATCATCGTATTTCTCTTCTTTGAATTGAGGAAGCGTACTTCTTAGAATGTAGTTAATGACTTCTGAGAATTTAGTAAATAACTTCTTCGAATTTAGTTAAAAATTCAAAATGGCGATATCTCGAAAACTAAGCGAGATAGAGCAAAACGGATGAAATTTTCAAAAGAAAGATTACAAAGAAAAATATGGAATAGCCTAGCTCTGCATATCTGTCGGGGTCTCAAGACCCTAATTTTAGATCTAAATTTTGAAATTCCCGAGATTTTATATATACACATATCGCGGTAAATACTGGCAATACTAGAAAAACTCCAACGGCATTTTTTTAGCTCTTGACTCGTAGAACACTTCCGCAAAATACCCGAAAGCCCTCCGATTAATAGTTTTTGAGTTATCCGGTTTTTAAGATTCTCAAGACCCTATCAGGCCCCTTTTTACCGTATCTCAAAAACTAAGCAAGTTAGAGCAAAACGGACACAAATTTTGGGTCAAAATCTATGGGGACTCTTAAAGGACTCAACGGGGTCTCGAGTTAAATGGGGTCCGAACCCATGGTTCCAGGGTCAAGACCCAATCTATTTCTAAAATGTGAAGTATAATTTTTCCCATTTTCTAGTTAAAATTGGCTTAAAATTAAATAACTTTGTTTTCCTCATTTTTGGGAAAATTATGAACTAAAACCAAGAAAAAAAATCTTTGGAGCCAAATCATTCCCTCTTTTTTTTCAAAATTGAGTTAATTTTCCCAGATTTTAGTTCACTTTTTTTTTTGAGTGTATTAACTTTCTAAAATGCCCTTAATTAAGCCCAGAGGTCTTTCTGTTCTAAAGTTATGACCATTTTTTACGAGAATTCCTAGTAAAAATTACGACCTTTTTCGTAATTTTACAAGATTTTTACCAATAAAATTGCAAATTTACAATTTCTTGGGCGCAATAAAACTAAGAAGGAAATCTCGTGAATTTACTTGATTTTTTTTTTTGTAAAAAAACCTCGGGAATTTGTAAAATTTCCAAAAAACTTTCAAAATTACAAAAAAACTTGTAAAATTACAAAAAAATTTAAATTTCGATGGAATTTTTTTTGTTAAAAAACAAGGAAAACTGTAAAATATTGGTAAAATGGAATTGCGAGACTTTTTCTAGTAATTTGACAAAGTTTCTTTTTTTGAGTACGAAAGTTTACTTCGTAAAATGTTGCATGGATTTTTTTCGGTGTGTATACATTTCA
The DNA here is from genome assembly GCA_963921195.1 of Pegoplata infirma. Classification (NCBI taxonomy): domain Eukaryota; kingdom Metazoa; phylum Arthropoda; class Insecta; order Diptera; family Anthomyiidae; genus Pegoplata; species Pegoplata infirma. The sequence continues at coordinate 264,658 of CAWUER010000693.1, read as the reverse complement.
CGGCAATCGGTCTAGTATTTACAGAATAGTCGAATTTTTTCCAAAAAAAATCGATAATAAACAACTGTGCACGGCAATTTTAAAATTACTAGAGTTTCAGCAACGTACGAAGAACTCCAGAGGTGGTTGAACTACTTTTATTGACTTTTTAGTATATTCTTTGTTTGCTGGATAAAAGAATTTTCTTTAATATCTATCATAAGTTTTTACGTAAAACATAATCCAGCCTATGCAGCAAATTAACAAAAGAAATATTTTTTTATTTATTGGCTTCTGGGGTTTGATTTAATAAATTTATTAATTTTCTTTTAAATTGTTTTTAAATTTTCTTTTAAATTATTAATTTTAAAATATCTTTGTTTATTTACAATTCAATTAATATTCATATATATATTTTTTTTTATACCCTCCAACTACAGTATGGGGGTATACTCACTTTGTCATTCCGTGTGTAACGCATCAAAATATCGGTCTAGGACCCCATAAAGTATATATATTTATGATCAGTGATCGATTCTAAGACATTCTAGCGATGTCCGTCCGTCCGTCCGTCCGTCCGTCTGTCCGTCTGTAGTTAACACGATGCAGTCCAAAATAAAAGAGCTAGACTCCCGACACAAATATGTCTTATGTTAATAGGCAGGTTAAGTTCGTAAATGAGCAAAATCGGACCAAGGGGCAAAAAGTTCCCCTTGAAGAACTAAACCAACCTCTGAAATATAGCATTTTTTTACGTGATTTTTTGTGTTTTCGTTTAACAAATGCAACATTTTTATGCTACAAGAAGTTCAAAGTCCTGCACTTGGACCCAGAGAATTAGAAAATGTCGTTTTTTCGGCCCCACCCCCCAATGGGCGTGGAATAAAACATTTTTTTTAAATCATGATCAACTTGTATTTCTTTAGTGCAAAAAGTATCATATTTTTTAAACACATATTCGAGAGGAAATTTTCACAAACCCCCCCCACCCAATTACTAATACCAACCCCGCCCCCTTTTTTTTAATTTTTAAGCATGTTGGAGGGTATAAAAGATTCGGCACAACCGAATTTAACTCTCTTACTTGTTTTTGCTGATTTCGTCATATAAATAATTTATTGTATCTCTGAACATATACTTCATGCTGATTCTTGTTTACTTGTTTTTCTACTCTGTTTTTATTTTAATTTCATTTTTCATTTAAATGTTTTTAATTTATGAGTCTGTTAAAACCGCAAAAATGCCAACAAATCATACAAATAAATATGAATAATCGATACCGGAAAGACACTTAAATGTTTTAATGTTTTTTAATACTATTTTTATTTTATTTCATTTTAATAAATTCTCTTCTTTGAAGGCTTTTAAAATTTATTAAATAATTCTGTTATAGATATTGTTATATTTGTTTGTTTTATTTTTTAATTAAAATGTTTATAAATTGCACATGAATTAGTTGATATAGAAACAGGTAAAAAAGTTTAATTTGACTGGGCTGAATGTATTGAAATACTCCACAACGGGTGCGGATCTAGGAATTTCATTTGGGGTTGAACTATCCCTGCAAAAAAAGTCATTACCACTTCTCAGTGGAGTGCTTTAAAACTATAACAAATGTAATGAAATACAACAAAAATAACAAAAAACACAAGACAAAAACACACAAACAGTTTTTTCTACTCCAGAATACATAGATATTCAGCACTTAACTCATTACCTATCGCGACACCTCCATACAAATGTAAGTAGATATTCAGTAGAAAAGAACTACTCCGTGGAAGTAGTTGGAAGTTGTTTGAAAGCTCGGAGTACTTCTTATCTACTGAATATCTACTTACTTTTGTATGGGAGTGTCGCGGAAGGTAATGACTTAAGTGCTGAATAACAACTTTTTATGGAGTAGAAAAAACTGTTTGTGTGTTTTTTTCTTGTGTTTTTTGTTATTTTTGTTGTATTTCATTACATTTGTTTTAGTTTTAAAGCACTCCAAATAGAAGTACTCCGCACTTTTTTTGCTGGGTATTGTTTACTTAAAAAAATATTATGCAATCGTACTACAATAAAGTGTGGTTGGAATTGTTTGGAATTTAAATTATTTTTAATATTGAGTACAAATTAAAAAAAAAATCGTCAATTTAAAGCTTTACTGGGCTTTTCATAATGAGTAAATTAAATCTAATGTACACCCAAAAAATTTCCCAGTTACTGGCTACTAATTTTTCAACTAACAATAAGTCCCAGTTAAAATACACCTAACTGAGCCCCAGTTGTTTTGATTCAGTTATTTATAACTAACTTTGTATCGAATTTTATATTCAACTGGACAGGCAGTTACTGGCAACAAATTAATAGTTAAAAGCGAGACTATTTTGAAAAATAGTCGGAAATAACTGGGAAAAATTGCTAATGGAAACTTTTTTTTTTTATAATTATTTAAAGTAAAAGATCTTTTTTACAATTTAGCACTAATTATTTAATGCAAAATAAAAAATTATGCTATAATTACACTAAATTATTTTTTTTTTTAAATATATGTAGATTTAGCTAGCATGTCTTCTTTCAGTTGTCCTTTTCTTCATATAAGTTGCCTTCTTGCAAATAGTTACATACTTCTTCCTTCTAGACCTGAAAATATATTTTTTTTATTAGTTTTGAGCAAAAGAAACATTCAAATATTTATTTAAAAACTTACCATGGATCAATATTAAGATTTGCGTTTATTTTGTTTATTTTTTAACAAACGAACTTCGTGTTGTTTTTAATTTTTTGACAATTAAATAAAATTATTGTGTACAGGGTAACTGAGAATTTCGGTTATAATTAACTGAACTCATAGTTATTTATAATTAACTCAGTTATTTTAAATTTATTTCCAATTAACTGGGAATTTTCGTAACTATATAACTGGGAAATTTTTTCGGTGTAGGTTTATTTGACTGATATTGCATGAATATTTGTCAAATAAACCTACTTTAAGTACACTTTAAGTATTATGAATAAGAGCCTTAGTATTTAAATCAAAAGTTCACCTTTAATGCAAAAGCTGGATCCGTAGCTTTTGCATTAAAGGTGAACTTTTATTGCTTAGCAAATTTTTTTTTGAGGGAATCCTGACGGAAGGATATACTTCATAAATAATACCGGTTATAGTCAAATAAAAGGCCCTTATCATGACTACACACAAAAAAAACTTTGTCAAATTACTAGGAAAAGTCTCGTAATCCCATTTTACCAATATTTAACAGTTTTCCTTGTTTTTTAACAAATCAAAATTTACATTTTTTTTTTTAGTTTTACAATTTTTTTTGTAATTTTACAAATATCCAAGATAATTTTACAAAAAAAATTTTGTAAACTCACGAAATTCCTTGTAATCTTAATTCCGCCAAAAATGTGTAAATTTACAATTTTATTGGCAAAAAGCATGTAAAGTTACAAAATTATTGGTAAAAAGCTTGTAAAATTACTAGGAATTCTCGTAAAATAGGAGGTAGCAAAAAATCTAGTAAAATTAGGAAACCTCTTTGAACAGTTTATCGTGACAAAAAATTTAAAAATTTAAAAAAAGTTACAAGTTTTTCTTGTAATTTTAAAAGTTTTTTTATTTGAGTGTATATATAACAGTCATAGCCAGTCACCAGTTCAATATACCCACAAAAAAATTGTGGGTATATTACACTGGTGAAAAACGGCTTTATTCACTGGCAGGTGAATTATTATCCAAGTTAAAAATCGAAGTTACAAACCTTTTTAGTTTTAAGAAAATAAAACAGTAATTCTTATTTTTTTTTTTGTTAGTCGGTAGCTTATACAGTCAAACTGAAGTGGCGTCCTGCATCATTTTTAAAATTAGACACTAGCCTAAAAACATTATCATGATAAAAATTTACTCACGGATCGCGTGATTTACGTTATTCACGATAATCACGTGATTCTCGTTATTACTGATAATCACGTGATTGGTTCGTATCTCTACAATGAATTATATATATGAGCAATTGTCATTAACTTTTAATATTTAAGAAAAAAAAATGCGATTTTTTTTTCGTGGCACATTGATAAGACTTTGTAGGTAAATAACATTATAAATAAGTAATTCAAATCCGTCCGCGTGCATTAAGTTGAGCGATCGCACCCAAAACTATGGCGGTTTAAAGTTAAAATTTTTAAAAAAATTGTCAAAATTACATTTTTTGTCCGAAGTTAACAAACGTACCATTTTGTATTATGCTTACCCAGAGCTAAAATACATATTCAAACTTGCATAAAATCTTTGCTAAATATCGAGATATTTGCATTTAACCAATTTTTTTTCGGCGCATTTTCCAATATTTTGGAAATAAAAATGAGTCCAGCGGTTTTATTTTTTTTTAGAAAAATATTACCAAATGCATTAACAAAATCTCAACAAATTCTTAGTGAACACCATTATTCTACCTCTAATAGGTAAGAAACAGCAGTGGTTTAAAGGGAACATTTTTGAAAAAAAAAAATTTTAAAATTTTGAATTTATTATTTTTTTTTTTAATATTAAATGTATGATTTTGCAGTGTTGTCCTTCACTGAATATTGAAACTATTCCAAGTATGATTAATAATGCTAATATTAAGGTTATTACGAAATATTTTAACGTTATTACTTATAACCCGAAGATGATTAGCGACGCTAATTGAAATATTGGGAATAATAAAAATATTTAAATAAAAATCAAAAGTTTTTTATTTATTCAACGACCTGCAGCCAAACTAAAACAACAAATAATTATTTCATCAAGGTTATAAAAAATTTTAGCGATTTTCGCGACTGCAAAAATCAATGGACTAATTTTGAAATATTATTTGAATAAGACATGTCAAAATCTATCAAAATACATTTCTTTTCTACTTTATTTAAGTAATGTAAGATTTTATATAACCATTAAATTTAAAGGTATCAAAAATTTAAAACCACCGAAAAACCGCTTAAACGTTAAAATTTTTCGGGTGAGAATTAATTGAAGATAGAGAATTAAAAAGACTACACCCAAAAAATTTCCCAGTTACTGCTGACTAATTTATTAACTAACAATAAGTCCAAGTTGAAATACACCTAACTGAGTCCCAGTTGATTTGGCTCAGTTAATGATAACTATTTTTTATTCTATTTTAAATTTAACTGAGATTCCAGTTACTGGCAACAAGTTGTTAGTTAAATCTATGAAAATTTGGAATTTAGTAGATAATAACTGGCTGAAATTTGACAATTGGGTTTTAACGTTTTTAGGGCAATAAAATTTCTCTTTTATTTTAAACAACCTTTATTAAATACATAAAAAAAATATACAATATTTACACATTAATTTAATTTTTTAATTACCAAATGATTTCGAACTACATGCCTCACCAACACGACACTAAATTACAAGTTCGCCGATTTCGTCATCACATATGGTCCTTTACAAGCTTCAGCTTTTTTACATCCTTCATCAAGATCTAAAAAATAATAATTTCTTTATTAACTTTTGCAAAAATTAAAATACAAAATAATAAATAGAAACTTACCAAAGATTTGTTCTTATTTGTATCTATTTTATTTAATTTGTTGATTAATTTTTAATTTCCTGTCAATAAAATTAATTTTGATTTACAAGTAACTGAAATAATGTTAAAATTAACTGGGTTTAATAGTTATTGTGATTATACCAGTTATTTTAAATTTATTTCAAATCAACTGGGATTTTTCGTAACTATCCAACTGGTAAATTTTTTCGGTGTACCAAACGCGCCTTTCACCGACCAATTTCTATAAGCGGCCTGGATGTGCCTTACAAAAAAGTGAAAACTGAAAAACACCGCGGAATTCGCCAATATTAACTTTTGATCAATGTTGCTTTCCATGATTTATTATATTTGCACATACCATTGTTTCTACATGTTCAACTTTCAGCCATGCACATTTGGCTGTCAAATAATGCAAAACTAAAATATCGAAATTTTGCAAAAAAATTTAAAAAGTTCATAAAATTTTTGCAATTGAATATTTTTTGGGTGCGTTTCTAAATCAAGTGGGAAATGGTAAATTATAAAGTTCACAAAGCATTCGGAACCATTCGGAATAAAACTGGGAGTGTGCCTCGCAAAAAACAGACTTTTTAAAAAATTCACGTTTTTTCTTCCCATCTTTGGAGAGCTGCAGCTTCGTAACCATTGAGAGCACATCACTCGAATCAGTCTCAGATTGTGCATATTTACAAGGGCTTTTACCATGTGTATTTGAATTTTAAAATTACAGTTTGCACCAAAAGCTACAATCAAAAAACCTCGAAAAATTTAAAATTGAAAAAAATTGGTATCAAATATTTAGGTCCATGTAACTTTTTTCTTATTGATGGCACATCCACTGAACCTACACGAAATAATTGCCCAAGTCTACTGATTAAACGGTATTAAACTTGGAGTAATAGCTTTAACGCACCCAACAATATGGAACTTTGAACAAAAAATTTCATGAGAGTATCAAGCGATTTTTTTACATTTTTCAACTTTGAACGTTCCTTACCATGAGACTATTTGCGCTGTGCCTTTGCAGAATTACTCATTATGGTTCCCTTAACATATCTACATTCACATGTACCACCTAGTTTAAAAATCAAAATGTTATTGCGAAATTAGTAAAATATCACAAGCGTTAAAAGCAGGGTTGGCAACCGAAACGAATAACGGTATCAGTAACGGTATTGGTATTACATATTGTTTATATCGGTAACGGTAAAGGTAACGGTATTTTCGATTATTTCGGTAACGGTAAACCGTTACCGAAACATCAATACCGGTACGTACCGGTATTATGAATAAAATGTTAATAAGTCACAAATTTGTTAAAAACACGTAAAAAATAAAAAAAGGTATTAAAAAAAAAATGTAAAATTTAGTACATTTCCAATACATAAAAATATATGTTCGAGTATTAAATACTATGAATTAACTCAGAATTTAATTGAAAAATTTACGCAATATTGTAATTCAACAAATACGAACTCATGTTCGTAGAGACACCTTTGCAAATAAACAAAAAAATCTGCATTTTGGGCCATATAAGAAATCTGCATTTTGAGCCATTTGAGAAATCTGCTAATTACAGCAGACGTGGTTTGCTAAATTTCAGTCTGGATAATCTGCAGAAAAAACCGTCAAGAAAGCCGCAAAATCTGCTGATTTCAAATAAACAGCCTGAATCTAAATTGTGTAGTCTGTTGATAAAAAAATCGGGAGGTATAAAAAAACATAGCATTGATGTTTCAGAGGATGTTTTTTAAGGAGGAGGGCGGGCGGTGTCGGACGAACAATTAATCAGCTGATTTGTTTACATTTGAACAATTTTTAGTTTTAATTGTTTAAATTTAACAAAAATTAACAATTAAAAAAAATTAAACATTCTTAAAAAAAAATGTTGTAAAGTTACAAAATAATCTGCTGAAATTTGAACAAAAATAAATAATCATAATAAATTCAGCAAACAGAGTCAGTAAAAATACTAAAAAAAAATTTTATTCTCTAAAACTGAGTGACAGAATTTAGTTAAAATATTCATTTTAAAATCCGCTAAAAATTTCACATTCAAACTGAAAGTTGTTTTCCAGATTTTTCGACAGATTTTTTCTTCGGAGTGTACGAGTAGGGCTCATTATGTATTTAACTTCAAAGACCAATCTCTCCACGCTTAGCTGCCTGGATGATACCACCAGCAACACTTTAGCGATTTTCCACAATTCAGGTTTGTCTCTTCTTCTATCTTCCCACAGGCGAATGTTTACAATACGAGGAACTCATATTTTTCTTTGGAACTTTTTAAGTGAATTGCGAATGTAATCATTGGTAGGACCGATTTCCACATTTACTTTGCCAAAATTTAGTTTATTGCGAATGTGGTCATTGGTTGATCCGACATCCTGATTATCTTTGTCCAAATAACAATACGATATTTTACGTAAATTAAAAATATTTTACAGTTTTTAATCCAGAAAGAATTAAAATAAGTAATTTTAATACAACCGAAACAAAACCGATATAATACCGGTAAATATCCGAATAAAGGTAACGGTTTTTTATCGGTAACGGTATTTAAATTTTTTTATTTCGGTATTGGTAACGGTAACGGTAGTCAATATGAAAGGGTTTTTAATTGGTAACGGTATTAAAAGGGTAACGGTAGCCAACACTGGTTAAAAGTTAATGACAAAAGTCCATATGTAAATAAATCAATGAAAGACTTCTTAGAACGGATTACTCAATGTCCAGTTAGCTGCTAACAGTGATTTAACGGAGTCTTATATCAAAATATGTACAAAAAAGTTATATTTAACGGAGCCTTTTGTTTAAATTTGTATCAAAAAAAATAAAACTTAACGGAAAGTTATTCTATAACGGAGCATTGAGTAAACCAGCCTTAATAATAAAAAATATCCCAGGCAGAAAAATACAAACGGGCCAACGTTGGAATGAAGTTGGCGGCGACGGTACCAACGTTGGCGAATCATACCCGTTTCTAAGTCTACGACGTCATTCCTAGGTTGAAATGATAACAGTGGCCAACGATCGCTCGACTTTTGTTTTGACGTTGGGTTAACATTGATTTTACAAATTTACGACATTGGATTCAACTTTTGCTTAGGGATGTATTGAAAATCTCGATGTAGTGCTATTTAGTTACCAATTTTTACAAATTGGTTGAAAAAGCAACTACTTAAGTGTTCACTTAGATTAAAGAGTCGAGGTCTATGTAAATCAAAAACTTTTTAAAAAAATAAAAATGTTAAACTTTTAAATTGTAACCTATAGTGTAGTGTTTTATGTAAACACAAAGTTGTGCCAACACAATATTTTTAGTAAAACTGTTTTACATTATGCAATGTTGTATTTTTGGCTTGCCCGATATTGCACCAACACAACATTTTTGGTACGGTTGGCAATTTCTGTCTGGGGATGTATTGAAAATCTCGATGTAGTACTTTTTAGTTACCATTTTGTACAAATTGGTTGAAAAAGCAACTACTTAAGTGTTCACTTAAATTAAAGAGTTGAGTCTTTGTAAAGCGAAAACTTTTTAAAAAAAATAAAAATGTCAAACTTTTAAATTATAATCTATAGTGTAGTGTTTTATGTAAACACAAAGTTGTGCCAACACAATATTTTTAGTAAAACTGTTTTACATTATTCAATGTTGTATTTTTGGCTAGCCCGATATTGTACCAACACAAAATTTTTGGTACGGTTGGCAATTTCTGACTGGGATATTATCCAATTGACATTATATTTTGTATATTGTACTCAAAAACTTCCAAAGTAATATTAAATCTAAACCAATTTTGTTGGGTCAATTAAGCAAATAAACTTAAACCAAACTTTTAATGAATACGGGCAAAAAATTATGTAGTTAATTACTTAACTGCCAATTGAACTAGTTATAAAATGATTAACTATGCACAAAAAACGTATAAAACTTTTTCCATTTTTTTTTTTTAATTGAATAATTGAAATTGTTTAACAAATTATTACAAGTATTAGTACTTGAAGTACTTATTGCTAGCTATGTTGTTAACATAAATTGTTATTATTACTATGTAAAAAAAAAATAACCCTTAGGCACGCATTTTCAATATTCTTTATGACTGAACGTCACTTGAAACCGTAGCAAATATAATAACAATATCGAAACAAAAAATAAAACTAAACTGTGGAAGTTTTTCATATAAAAATTAAATGAGTACAGTTACTAAAGTGTAATGTAGTTAGTCGCAGTTTATACTTAATTTAAGAATGCGAAAATTTAAACGGTGTTATTATACCGATTTTGTTTAAAAAACTACCCCAGGATAGGTCAATTAGAAAACGATAGAATTTTTTAGAAAGTTTCTTTAATAATGGGTGAAAATAACCACCTACCCTGTATACAGAAAATAATATACATACCCGACTAAAAAAGTTTAGATACAGTAACATATTATTTAGTATATTTATATATGGCCATACACAGTACTTTTCATAATTATATGTGAATGTATCTTGTATCAAGTTTTACACACAACATTTAATATGGTGCCATATAAAAGGATATCGAATCATGTGTTGCTCCACATACAATATATAAAGCTTTATTAAATTAGATATTGCATATAATATTTAATATGACTCCATGTATGAAAACATACAAGATTAGATAAATAAATATATGATATACGACTCCATGTATGACCTCATATAAGATTAGATATCATATATATATATGGTGCCAAATCGGGGAAAAAAAGATTTCTAAGTCCCAAGAAAATTTTTTTAAATTTTCTAAGTTGAAGACACAAAAAGTTTTTGGGTTTTGGAGTTAAGAATTTCATTAAAAATTATTTAAACAAAAAAAAAAAATTCCAAATTTTGAAAAATTTTGCAAGTCCCGAAAAAGTTTTGGAGAAAAGTCCCAGATTTTTTTTTTTTTTTGGCACTTTTTTTGCGTTTCCCGAAAAAACTGGGTGCAATTTGAAAATTATGAGATAAATTTTTTTTTTTACAAAATTCTACATATTTTATCTGATGATATAAAATTATATCAAATTAGATAAACCCAATATTCGGATCAAAAATGATCATCTTTAATCTAATATAACAAATTTTGAGCTATTTTGATCCACCAATTTCATCATATTATTTTATCCAAATACGTGTTGGGCCGTTTTAAATTATATATGGCTCAATTTAAAATTATATATGGACCTGTATATTTTTTTTTAGTCGGCCCGAGTAAAAAAGATTTGATATAACCATATATGCTAATATATAATTATTTATATTTATATATGGTTATACATGAACTTTGATATGGACATATAAGTTTATATATAGAATTGTATTTTTCCTTATTTTTTAATATGATAACATACATATTCATATCTATTTATATACCGATCTATATGAAATTAGATATGACATATAAGGTTGGAAATTTTTAGATATGGCAGATAAAAAGATATATGATTTTATTTATAATTGTATCCAGAAAAAAACTTTTAAAATTTTCTAAGTCCCGGACAATTAAAAAAAAAATTAAAAATTTCCAAGTCCTAAAAAATTTTATGAAAAATTTTATTGTGCCGTACACAAAATTTTTTTGGCCATTTTTTTTTTTTGGAGTAAAAAAATCATTGAAAATGTTTTTAGGAGAAATTTTATTCTTTTGAAGAATTTTTAAGTTCCGAAAAAATGTTTTTAAATTTTCTAAGACACAAACATTTTTTGGAATTTTTTAACTCCCTTAAAAATGATTTTAGAAAAAAAATTGACAAATTTTTAATAAATTGCTAATTCCCGAAAAAATTCCGAAGAATGTAATAAAAACTTTTCTAATTGATAATGTATCCAATCTGATAAAATAATTATTATTTTAACGTTTAAAATTCCAAAAAATTTTACCAGATTTCATCTAATTTTATAAAAATTTATCTAATTTTAACGGATAAGATATGATTTAATACAATTAGATAGACCCATTTTTGGGATCAAACTTAATCAAATTTGATATTATTTTATCAAAAATAATAGAATTTGATATAATCGTATAATATTCGATCCGCCAATTTTCGGATCAAAATTAATATGGATTTACATAAAAGCATATCTGTTCATATATAATTAAATATTGCGTCATATAACTTTTTTTTACTCGGGGGGTAGTTTTTTTTTTATTTCAATTAAAATTGTAATTGTTTTAAATTTTATTTTCAATTAAATATTTCATTAATATAAATAATAGTTTAATTACATTTAAAAATTTATTTAATTTTGTTAAAAAAAAATGTTTCCCGAGTAAAAAGGAATTTATATAAATGTATATTATTTTATATGTTTTCATAAAACCATATACAACTATATGAGTCAAAGTATAAAATTATATCTCACTTTGAAATTTTCCAATTTTTTTAAATGATGTCATATAAAATCATATCTAATTATATTGTTCATAATATATTAATATAAATGGTAGATGTAATCATACGTTGCACATAAAACTTAATCCGATTTCATACATTATTATACGTGATTTTTTATCTAATTATGTATAGGACTTTACTAAACAAAAAATCCAGTATCAATTTATGTATAATTATATATGACTAATATAATACCATTTAAAATTATATATGGTTCCATACTAAAAAAATTTCCAACAAAAATAATAGATATAATTATATGTGTCTTAAACGATAACATATCTATGTTTGTATGGTACTATATATACGCAAATTTCGTCTAAACTCAATATATATTTATAAATGGTCGCATATGTAATGGAATATATATTTTGATATAATCATGTATAAAAAAAATATTTTTTTGACCAAACAACTAGCCATATATAATTATATATGCCAGTATTTCAAAATTTATTTTTGTGTGTCAACATATATGGTTATACAAAACTTTTTATTGTATCATATAAGATTACATATGATTTTTGGAAACCCGAGTTCGATTCCCGGCCCAGTCGAGAAAAAAAAAGTTTTTTTTTATTTTTTTTAAATAGAAAACACTTTTTTATTGCGTTTAATTTTTTTAGAACTAAAAAATTTTCATTTTTGGAATTTTTGCAATCATTTTAAAAAAATTATTTTTCTTTTATACAGTTATATATACCTATATTTGATTTATTATAAAATTATCTATGATTTTTGGAAACCCGAGTTCGATTCCAGAAAAAAAATATTTTTTTTTTAATTTTTTTTAAATAGAAAACACTTTTTTATTGCACTTATTTTTTTTTAGAACTAAAAATTTCTCTTTTTTTGAATTTTTGCAATCATTTTTAAAAAATTATATTGCTGTTATATAGTTATATATAACTATATTTAATTTATTATAAAATTATCTATCATTTTTGGGAACCCGAGTTCGATTCCAGAAAAAAATATATTTTTTTAATTTTTTTTTAAATGGAAAACACTTTTTTATTGCATTTGTTTTTTTAGAACTTAAAAAATTTTACTTTTTGAATTTTTGCAATCATTTTTAAAAAATTATATTGCATTTATATAGTTAATAATAGCTATATTTGGTTTAAATTATCAAATTATCAATGATTTTTGGAACCCGATCTCAAATCTAATTCTGATTTCCTGATTTCATGAAAAATTTCAAATTTATAAGCCAAAGTCTTATTTCACTTTGGAAGCCTATGACTTGGAAATATGGCACACCGCTACATTAAAATTATTGTTTAAGCTTACCATGGAAGCCCCTAATAGCGCTGTACGTCATTCCAATTTTTTTTTTTTTTGTAAATTTTATCAAAAATTTTCTAAGTCTTTTTGAAAATTGTGTACAAGTGAATAACATATTTAATTGGATATTATCATATATTACTATATGTTAGATCAGTTTGATATAATTAGATACGATCAATTTATTTAAAACCAAGTCTTTTAAAGTTGTTATTCGCTAACAACGTCCGCTGGTCTAGAGGGTAGAGATTGCGATTACAAAACGGAAGACTTGTGGTTCTTATCCCCGTCCGTTCGAAGTTTTTTTTTTTTATTTATTTTCAGTTTGACATTATTATATCTAAAAATAAATCTAAAAACAGAAACATTTTTTGGATAAAAATGTATCCAATAATTTTTTTATAAAATCAAGATATCAGATATTATAAGATAACTTTGGCGCGGCCAAATTTCGGATGAAATTACATTATATAATATCCAATTTAATATAAAATCATGATATTGGATATTTTAAGATAACTTTGGCGCGGCCAATTTCCGGATGAAATTACATCATATCATATCATATTTAATACAAAATCATGATAATAGATAATTTGGGATAACTTTGGCGCGGCCAATTTCCGGATGAAATCACATATTAAACTGTAACTTCATATATTATAAGATGTTATGAGATAACTTTGGCGCGGCCAATTTTCGGATGAAATTTGGCAAAATCAGATCCAATAAATTATATATAATTTTATAAGATAACATGTTTTACCATACAATTTTTTTTTACTCGGGTTTTTAAAAGTTCCCGAGTAAAAAAAAGTTATATGACGCAATATTTAATTATATATGAACAGATATGCTTTTATGTAAATCTATATTAATTTTGATCCGAAAATTGGCGGATCGAATATTATACGATTATATCAAATTCTATTATTTTTGATAAAATAATATCAAATTTGATTAAGTTTGATCCCAAAAATGGGTCTATCTAATTGTATTAAATCATATCTTATCTGTTAAAATTAGATACATTTTTATATAATTAGATGAAATCTGGTAAATTTTTTTGGAATTTTAAACGTGAAATTAGAAATTATTTTATCAGATTGGATACATTATCAGTTAGAAGAGTTTTTATTGCATTCTTCGGAATTTTTTTACTAAAAATTTTTCAATTTCTTTTTCTAAAATCATTTTTACGGGATTTGAAAATTCCAAAAAATGTTTGTGTCTTACAATTAGAAAATTTAAAAACATTTTTTCGGAACTTAACAATTTTTCAAAAACATGAAATTTCTCCTAAAAACATTTTCAATGATTTTTTTACTCCAAAAAAAATTGCCAAAAAAATTTTGTGTCCGGGACTTTAAAAAATTTTCATAAAATTTTTTAGGACTTTTTTTTTAATTGTCCGGGACTTAGAAAATTTTGAAAAATTTTTTTGGGATATTTTTATAAATAAAATCATATATCCTTTTATCTGTCATATCCAAAAATTCCCGACCTTCTATGTAATATCTAATTTCATATAGATCGGTATATAAATAGATATGAATATGTATGTTATCATATCAAAAAATAAGGAAAAATACAATGCTATATATAAACTTATATGTCCATATTAAAGTTCATACATAACCATGTATAAATTTAAATAAATATATATTAGCATATATGATTATATCATATCTTTTTTACTCGGGTTTTAACGTATTTTTTATATCATCGAACTATATTCAAAAAATGTCAACTCCAAAAAGTTTACTTTTCAGGAGTGCTAAAAAACTAGTTATTTCGCATATTATTGCAAAAATAAATAATGTACCTTCCACAAGATGGTTTAAATATTCTTAATATTTTTTACCTACCCGAGTAAAAAAGAGTTATATATAGCCGTGACAAATTAGATCCCAAATATGGTGGACACAATTGTTTCAAATATTATCTTCGGTTATCCTACAAGATCTGAACAGATAGTCTTATATATAATATGATACGTAAAATGGGTCTATCTGGTTTTATCAGTTTGATCCGGAGTGATACAATATAAAATAAATTGAGATTATAAGACATAAATATATATGGTTAGATATTGGTCTACATAAAGAACATATTTTTGTATATAACATTATATGAAGTGCATATGATTATATATAATATTATCCAACTTATATGATGTTATAAGGAGCAATATATGATCAGTTATAATGGTTTTAAATTATATTTAATCGTATCAGTTTTCTCCAACTGATATAATTATATAGACCCAATTCACGTATCACATTATATATAAGGTAATCCCTCTAGATCATAAAATATACCCGTAGATAATTATTAAAATAATTGTATCCGCCATATTTGGGATATAATTAGTCATGAACTTTTTTTCTTTTTTTTACTAGGGTACCCGACTAAAAATGTTTAGATATAGTAACATATTATTTAATATATTTATATATGGCCATTAGAGGTGTCCTTAAAAACGAAAATCACCTTTTTATACCTGGTAGGGTCCTATATTGTTCTTTGGTATCTAAAAATGAGTGAGCCAAAATTTGGGGACAATCGACTAAAAATAACTCGTGCCGAAAATGGATTGAAGTTTTGGGACATTCTTATAAGAACGAAAAACTCTTTTTTTCTAGTTTTTGGAAAAACATTGGTATTTGATATTTTTTGTTAAATTTTTTGTGAAATAATATGAAAATGGTACTAAATTACCTTTTCAAAACGACTAATAAAATTAAAATCGGATGAAAAATAAGCATTTTACGCATACATGCCCCAGACCATTGTATGGTTTTTAGAGCCAGAATTTCAAAATTTTCAAAATTTTTAGGCAAAAAAATAGTAAAAATTTAATTTTACTTTATGATCAAATTTAAAACATGTTTAAGATTAAAAATAGCAGATATGGTAGTCAAGCTTTTTTTTTATTTAGCGCGGGTAGTGATAAAATTTCCGCGGATTCCAAATAAAATGCGTTTTTCTACAATAATTAAGCAATTTTTTGAAAATTTGTGCTCTATTGTGCGGATCGAAGTGTAAAACGTTAATTCTGTAACTTTTGAGAAATCGGATATATGCAGATATTTTGTATTTTAGAAATGTATAACGTCTCAAATTTGTCATTTCACCTCGACGAAAAGAGGTTAAAGATGCCCGAATGCTCAAA
The DNA here is from genome assembly GCA_963921195.1 of Pegoplata infirma. NCBI lineage: Eukaryota > Metazoa > Arthropoda > Insecta > Diptera > Anthomyiidae > Pegoplata > Pegoplata infirma. The sequence goes on along the minus strand of CAWUER010000693.1, from coordinate 248,261 downwards.
AAATGTACAGAATTTATGTATTTCACTTCGTATAATACAATACAGAAAATTGTTTCCCATATTTGCTAAATTATTTTAGAAAAACTCATTTTCTTTGGAATCCGCGGAAATTATATCACTACCCACGCCAAATGAAAAAAAAAGTTAGACTACAATATCTGTTAGTTTTTATCTATAACATGTATTTAATATAATTATAAAGTAAAATTAAATTTTTTCTATTTTTTGCCTAAAAATTTTGAAAATTTTTAAATTTTGGCTTTAAAAACCATGCAATGGTCTGGGGCATGTATGCGTAAAATGCTTATTTTTCGTCCGAATTGAATTTCTTTAAGCTTTTTGGAAAGGTATTTCATTACCATTTTCATATTACTTAACAAAAAAATTAACAAAAAATAGCATATACCAATATTTTTCAAAAAACTAGAAAAAACGTGTTTTTTCATCAGATAAGAGTGTCCCAAAACTTCAATCCATTTTCGGCACGAGTTATTTTTATCCGATTGTCTCCAAATTTTGGCTCACTCATTTTTAGATACAAAACTACAATTTAGGACCCTACCACGTATTAAAAAGTGATTTTGAAAAATTACCTTAGTCGTTAGGACACCTTTAATGGCCATACACAGTAATTTACATAATTATATGTAAATGTATCTTGTATTAAGTTTTACACCTAAAATTTAATATGGTGCCATATAAAAGGATATCGAATCATGTGTTGCTCCACATACAATATATAAAGCTTTATTAAATTAGATATTGCATATAATATTTAATATGACTCCATGTATGAAAACATACAAGATTAGATAAATAAATATATGATATACGACTCCATGTATGACCTCATACACTCCGCATCATAACTATAGCCGCATTGCATTTTTCGGTTTATTTAATGTTCAAGAAGTATTTTTATGAAACCTATTATGGTATATTACAGTGTTATAACAGTTCTCTTGTTTTTGTAAATTTGAGCCATCAGCTGTTTGAATTGAGAAAACGGCGACCTATAACTGTATTTCTCAGTGTTTCATAACTATAGCCGCATTTCAATAAAATCAGTTGAAATGAGTTCAAGTCAAAGTTTCGTGGCCAAATTAATTTTTTTTTTGGTAAAATTCGATCCTCTATTAATTTTTAAATAAAATGCCACATGGTAAATTTTTAAATGAAGTCGAAAAAGGCAAAATTTTAGCCTTTTTAGAAAGTGGTTTAATTTATCGCGAAATTAGGCGAAAAATTAAGCGATCTGACAAAGTTATCCGAAATTTTGTAAAAAATAAAAGTCTTGTTATCGTTCTAGACTCCTTTTAGACTCTACATTTTGTAGAATTGGACACAATCAAGCCGCATTCATTACCAATCTGCGAAAGAGTTTTCATAGAATTGCTAGCAGCGTTAATAATACGGCGTTGATCTCTCTCAGATAGCTTTTTTTTCGACCCCCTGTTTTGTTCATCCCGTATCCACTTTTATTTTGTACAGAATTTCGGATAACTTTGTCAGATCGCTTAATTTTTCGTCCAATGTCGCAATAACTTAAACCACTTTCTAAAAAGGCTAAAATTTTGACTTTTTATACCCTCCAATCACAGTATGGGGGTACACTCACTTTGTCATTCCGTGTGTAACGCATCGAAATATCGGTCTAGGCCCCATAAAGTATATATTTTATTGATCAGTGATCGATTCTAAGACATTCTGGCGACGTCCGTCCGTCCGTCCGTCCGTCTGTCCGTCTGTCCGTCTTTTCGTCTGTGCGTGTGTAGAGGACACGATACAGTCCAAAATAAAAGAGCTAGACTTCCGAAGTTTGGCACGAATATGTCTTATATTCCTAGGCCGGTTAAGTTCGGAAATGGTCAAAATCGGACCAAGGGGAAAAAAGTTCCCCCTTGGAGAACTAAACCAACCCAAGAAAAAACGCATATTTTGCAGAGTTTTTTGTACTTTTGGTAAGCAAATGCAACATTCTTATCTCAGAAGAAGTTCAAAATCGCAAGGGGAAGGTGCCCCCTAACGTCTCCAACGAACCCCCCCCAAAAAAAAGCCCTTGGATTTTTTTTTACATTTTGGAGGGTATAAAAGATTCGGCACAGCCGAATGTAACACTCTCACTTGTTCGACTTCATTTAAAAATTTACCACGTGGCATTTTGTTTAAAAATTAATAGAGGAACGAATTTTACCAAAAAAAAAAATTAATTTGGCCACGAAACTTTGACTTGAACTCATTTCCACTGATTTTATTGAAATGCGGCTATAGTTATGAAACACTGACAAATACAGTTATTGGTCGCCATTTTCTCAATTCAAACAGCTGATGGCTCAAATTTACAAAAACAAGAGAACTGTTATAACACTGTAATATACCATAATAGGTTTCATAAAAATACTTCTTGAACATTAAACAAACCGAAAAATGCAATGCGGCTATAGTTATGATGCGGAGTGTATAAGATTAGATATCATATATATATATGGTGCCAAATCGGGGAAAAAAAGATTTCTAAGTCCCAAGAAAATTTTTTTAAATTTCCAGACACACATAATTTTTGAGGTTTGGAGTTAAGAATTTCATTAAAAATGATTTAAACAAAAAAATTTAGCCAAAATTTGAATAATTTTACAAGTCCTGAAAAAGTTTTGTAGAATTTTCCAAGTCCTGGATAAAAAAAATGTTGGTACATTTTTTGCGTTTTGACCCGAGTAAAAAGGAATTTATATAAATGTATATTATTTTATATGTTTTCATAAAACCATATACAACTATATGAGTCAAAGTATAAAATTATATCTCACTTTTAAATTTTCCAATTTTTTTAAATGATGTCATATAAAATCATATCTAATTATATTGTTCATAATATATTAATATAAATGGTAGATGTAATCATACGTTGCACATAAAACTTAATCCGATTTCATACATTATTATACGTGACTTTATATCTAATTATGTATAGGACTTTACTAAGCAAAAAATCCAGTATCAATTTATGTATAATTATATATGACTAATATAATACCATTTAAAATTATATATGGTTCCATACTAAAAAAATTTTCAACAAAAATAATAGATATAATTATATGTGTCTTAAACGATAACATATCTGTGTTTGTATGGTACTATATATACGCAAATTTCGTCAAAACTCAATATATATTTATAAATGGTCGCATATGTAATGGAATATATATTTTGATATAATCATGTATAAAAAAAATATTTTTTTGACCAAACAACTAGCCATATATAATTATATATGCCAGTATTTCAAAATTTATTTTTGTGTGTCAACATATATGGTTATACAAAACTTTTTATTGTATCATATAAGATTACATATGATTTTTGGAAACCCGAGTTCGATTCCCGGCCCAGTCGAGAACAAAAAAGTTTTTTTTATTTTTTTTTAAATAGAAAACACTTTTTTATTGGGTTTAATTTTTTTAGAACTAAAAAATTTTCATTTTTGGAATTTTTGCAATCATTTTTAAAAAATTATTTTTCTTTTATATAGTTATATATAACTATATTTGATTTATTATAAAATTATCTATAATTTTTGGGAACCCGAGTTCGATTCCAGAAAAAAAAATATATATTTTTTATTTTTTTTAAATAAAAAACACTTTTTTATTGCATTTATTTTTTTTAGAACTAAAAATTTTTCTTTTTTGAATTTTTGCAATCACTTTTAAAAAATTATATTGCTTTTATATAGTTATATATAACTATATTTAATTTATTATAAAATTATCTATCATTTTTGGGAACCCGAGTTCGATTCCAGAAAAAAATATATTTTTTTATTTTTTTTTTAAATAGAAAACACATTTTTATTGCATTTGTTTTTTTAGAACTTAAAAAATTTTACTTTTTGAATTTTTGCAATAATTTTTAAAAATTTATATTGCATTTATATAGTTAATAATAGCTATATTTGGTTAAAATTATTAAATTATCAATGATTTTTGGAACCCGATCTCAAATCTAATTCTGATTTCCTGATTCCATGAAAAATTTCAAACTTTCAAGCCAAAGTCTTATTTCACTTTGGAAGCCTATGACTTGGAAATAAGGCATACCGTTACATTAAAATTATTGTTTAAGCTTACCATGGAAGCCCCTAATAGCGCTGTACGTCATTCCATTTTTTTTTTTTTTTTGCAAATTTTATCAAAAATTTTCTAAGTCTTTTTGAAAATTGTGTACAAGTGAATAACATATTTAATTGGATGTAATCATATATTACTATATGTTAGATCAATTTGATATAATTAGATACGATCAATTTATTTAAAACTAAGTCTTTTAAAGTTGTTATTTGCTAACAACGTCCGCTGGTCTAGGGGGTAGAGATTGCGATTACAAAACGGAAGACTTGTGGTTCTAATCCCCGTCCGTTCGAAGTTTTTTTTTTTTTTTTATTTATTTTCAGTTTGACATTATTATATCTAAAAATAAATCTAAAAACAGAAACATTTTTTGGATAAAAATGTATCCAATAATTTTTTTATAAAATTAAGATATCAGATATTATAAGATAACTTTGGCGCGGCCAAATTTCGGATGAAATTACATTATATAATATCCAATTTAATATAAAATCATGATATTGGATATTTTAAGATAACTTTGGCGCGGCCAATTTCCGGATGAAATTACATCATATCATATCATATTTAATACAAAATCATGATAATAGATAATTTGGGATAACTTTGGCGCGGCCAATTTTCGGATGAAATCACATACAATCAAATATTAAACTGTAACTTCATGTATTATAAGATGTTAGGAGATAACTTTGGCGCGGCCAATTTTCGGATGAAATTTAGCAAAATCAGATCCAATAAATTATATATAATTTTATAAGATAACATGTTTTACCATACAATTTTTTTTTACTCGGGGAAGTAAAAATTTATTAACAAAGTTTTAAGAAAAAATTTGTTAAATTTCGATTTTTTTTTTAAATTTCTAAATCCCGGACACATTTTCCCAAATAAATGGGATAAATTTGAAAATTATGAGATAAAAAAAAAAATTTTTTTACAAAAAATTCTACATATTTTATCTTATGATATAAAATTATATACAATTATATCAAATTAGATAAACCCAATATTCGGATCAAAAACGATCATATTTAATCTAATATAACAAATTTTGAGCTATTTTGATCCACCAATTTCATCATCTTATTTTATCCAAATACGTGTTGGGCTATATTAAATTATATATGGCTCAATTTCAAATTATATATGGACCTGTATATTTATTTTTAGTCGGGTATACAAAAAATTTCAAATTTTGCACTTATACTATATCAAAAAACAAATATTTTTTTAGAGATATTTTTTCGGAAAATAAAAATAAATTTTATGTTAAAAAATTTTTATTATTTTTTTTTTGGATTTTGTTATCCTTAGTACGGAATTGCAAAAACTAAAAAAAAAATCAAAATCTTTGCATATTTTAAAAAGTTACAAGCTCCGAAAGCCTTTTAATCTCGGGGTGGTCAACTTTGAAGAAGGCTCACTCCAAACTAGCTATTTTGAAAGCTTGTCATTGACAGTATTTGCCCCACTCATAATGTTTAAATCTGATGAATAGTTTGAAAGTTACATGTATATAAGCAATTTGTTTTTTGCAACCACTATTAACCGATATTTTCAAAATGGCGATATCTCGAAAACTAGCCATTAGATATCAAAATTTTTACCGGATTCGTGTTCAGCATGGCAAATGCAATAAGATATGAGGTATAATTTTTTTTTTTAACCCTGCTGTTAGGTTAGAAAAAACTTACGGATGTTAGGTTAGTGGACCATTTGGTCCATACGTAATATTCAAACAAAATAACAATTTAATATTATATTTGTATATATTTTGGATCATATCTTACCTAAATACGATTATTTTAAGCTTAACTCAACGTTAGAGATGGGTGCGTATAATCGCTCATGAATCACTCACTCGATTTTTTTCTTTACTCACTCTCACTTACTACTCACGTCAGTAAAACTAAAATAAGTTACGATCATGCGTGACTCACGTGATTCATAATTACGCTCACCCCAATTCACGCAACATTCACTTACAAATACACAATTTTAAGGAAATTAAAAAAAAAAACAAATTTGTAAATATTAGCAGACCGTTAATTTGAATTTTAACTGATTGCTAAACAAAAATAAAAATAAAACTATAAATAAAACTGAAAATAATACAAAAAAATAATAATGAATCACGCAAGAAAAATAGCACTCACGCAAAAATTAGGCTCGATTTCTAAACACTCACACATACAAGTTTCTGAATCACACTCACTCAAGCATGATTCTCGTTATTAACTAGACTTTCGCTCAAGCGTGAGTCACGCGTGATTCACGAGAACCACGCAAATCACGTGACCAGCACCCATCTCTACTCAACACAGCTAATGCAAACATATGTTGAGGGATTCCCTTTTTTCATATTCTTTACTTTAGAGATTGTTTTGTATTACAATTCAACAAAAGGTACATATGTTAGTTTTGTTTTTTCCTTTAATTTCTAATGATTCATCTCATTTAGGTGGCGCGGATATTGCTGGTCAAATGGTTGGTTCCTACAGCACGAAACGCGCAAGAAATCGATGGCCTATCGTTGTATTTGCAAACATAATTGATATTCCAGCAAAACCTTAAACATGGTAACGGTTATGTAATGCATTACCATGTAATGCATAGCCCAATAAAAATTAAAAAATGTGCATTAATTTTCGCCTACCGCTTACCATAGGCATTCACTATATTTATTTTTTATGCATTATGTAAAACTCATGCATTACTTTGAGTGACATCCCAAACAAAAAGAATCAATCAAGTATAGGGATAGGATTAATGATTTTTGTTTGGGATAAGACTCAAAGTAGCGCATGAGTTTTACATAATGCGTGAAAAATACAAAAAAGTTATGCCTATGGTAAGCGATAGGGAAAAAATTCATATTTTTGTTTTTTTTTTATATGCATTACATGGTAATGCATTACATGGCCGTCACCATTTTAAAAGTTTTGCCGGAATACCCGTTTTGAATGCGTGCATCCTATTTTCTAAAATCGACGTTTCATGGGCTCCGGCTATCGAAATCGCTGGAGAAAATATACTATGGACCAAATGGTCCCTTAACATAAGATGCGTAACTTTTTATTTTTCTCAGTCCTGGTTTAAGTCAGAACCTAGATTTCTTGTAAATAACATTGTTTTATAAAAATACCCCATGAGCAAAAAATCTAAGCCAGTATATATCACCGTTCAAAAGTTACAAAGGAAACAATCCAAAAATTGGACCAAATGGGCTTAACCTAACAGCAGGGTTAAAAAAAATTTTGAAAATTTTTTGGAAATTTACAATGGGAGTTGGCATTTATTTTCACCAAAAAAATATATACTTTGAGATAGCAAAATAACAAAAATGAATGTAAAACGACAACAAATGATTTTTTTCCTCTGAAGTTTTTATCACAGATAGGTATTGCATAGGGGAGCTTTTTGCCATCGGAAACTCATTTTGGTCAAATTTGAGTTGGCATATTTTGAATATAGGTTCACGATATTTAAAATAATTTATTATTTTTAACAAAGTTTTTAGTTTACTAGAATAATAAACTAACTCAAAATACATTTAACTCACTGCTATTGTAGCACATCTCGTTGAGGTGCAGTCATAGTTGTTACGAGTGTAACGCGATTTTCGGACCGCAGGTTCGAATCTCGCAGCAGACGAATGTAATAAAAAAATTTTCTATATAGAGACAATTTAACAATTTTCCAAATGTTAAAAATATAAATATAATAATATAGAATCACTGATGAAGCTAAAATGCAGAAACTTTGCATAGTCTGATTCAGAAATTGTTACTATATTTACAATTTTTGGGATTTTAAAGTTTTTCAATTATCAACTTCGCATTTCTCAGAATTATATTTTAATATATTTTTTTTTCTGTGAAGGTTGAGGGAATTAAAATACTCAAATCAAAACTTTGGGAACCATGCTCTTTATAGTACGATTGAAATATCATAAATTCTAATATTTTCTTCTACAAAAAAACTTTTTATTTTTCTTATCAGCAATAAATAAGTTTGATAACGTACACGTCTACTATATGCGAAAAACATGTGTTATGAAAAAAGATCTATTCTAAAACTCCTTTATATTATTGCAAGTAAGTTATTGTCATCAAAAGTCTTTATAAAATATAAACAATATAGAAATTTGTTTCCGTAAGAACAATATTTACATTTGGCCGTTCCAAGAATTTTTTATATCTGTGCAGTGCTTTTTAATCCAACCAATTATTGTTTTGGTAAAGGGTACACAGAAAAAATATGGGAGAAAAAATTTTGAGTACTCACTTCTTTAAATTCTTTAAATCAAAAAAAAATGAGAATTTTTAAATTGACGCAATTAAAAATTTACTCAAAAGTTTTTGAAAAAATTTAAGAAAATAATTTAATAAAAATTTAATAGTTTTTCTTATTTTTTTATTCTCTTAGTTTTTAGAATTCTCATATAGTTTGTAAATTTTTGTATATGTATATAAAAGTTTAAAATCATCTTTATGAAATTTTTATATGTCTTTAAAACATAAATATATTTGGTAAAAATTTGAAAAATAAAGTTTTTTTTTTATAAAAAAAAATGTTAAACTTTTTTAAACGTAAATTGATAGAGTTTTACTTGATACAATTAAAAACTTAATCAAATAAAACTAAAAATTTTGAGTAAAGTTTTAATTGTGTCATTTAAAAATTTTCTCAAATTTTTTGGCAAACATTTAATAATTTTTTATTAAAAGTTTACTCAATACTATTGAATCGTTACTGCTGCAAAATTGAGTCATTTTTTACTTATGGTATTAAAAGTTTACTCAATCTTTGTTTTATTTGAGGATTGGGAAAGTACACAAAACATTTTCCATATATATTTTTTCTAATTAAGGTGGTTGTGAATTTCAGAGAAATCGGGCCAAAAAATTTGTCTGGTCAATATTTTTATATATTTTTTATGTGTAAAAAATACAATTACTAAAAAGTTTTTTAAATGATTTGGTCATTGTGGAGGGTATTCACATATTCGCCATTATTTGTTGTAGTTGCTTTTCGTATACTCTAGGTTTTATAGCCAATTATATGATATACTTTTGAATAAAGTTTTTCTTATACGATATTAATATTTTTAGTTTTATTTGACTTAATATTATATTTTTTTTTTATTTGTAATAACAAAAATCATATAACAAATATACATAAACAAACTTTTCAAATTTGCCCTTTTTTTCGGTTGTACACTAATGTTTCAATGTACGCGGTAGATTGGCAACAGATATAACAAGCTGTAAATAAAATTATTGAGCCAATTAATCGAATTATTAAATTTAAATTTTACTATTTTTTTACAATTTTGACTGTAGTTAACCATTTTATTTGTTCTCAAACATTTTTATACATACTTCAAAGTAGCACCATTTTTTTCTGATCCAAATCTTACAATAAAAACTAAAATAAAATGTTTATTTATCAGGTAGTTTGACTGTGAAGATGTCCATTCTATATGGACTTATAAAGATATACGCAAAATTTGATTTTGTTAAACTAGACATCGGTGTACTTTATTTATTGTATTGGCAGCTAAGTAAAAATGGCAGGAAAAAAATAATAATAATAAAAATCGCTATTTGTAAACAAGCAACAATATTAATAAAGTTTTATCCAAAATTTTTTCAATAGTTTAAGTTTATTTATTGATAAAGTCTGTTCAACAAAAGTTCAGATTTATTATTGTTTTGTAGTTAGTTTCAAAATTTAAAAAAAATTATATATTAAAATACATAATTATCATAATTTATGATGAACATAAATAAAAACAAAAGCCAATATTTTTTAAAAATTATTACTAACTATGATAACTTATCTTCTGTGTATTTACATGATTGCTATCGATAACTTATTTTTTTTTTATAAAAATTATTGTTAATTTTCTATCAAAAATTATTTTATCGATAATTAATTTTCAATTGAAAATTTGTTATCGTTAACTAAATTCCTATATGGAAAATTTTTTATCGATTACTAATTTTCTATGAAAATTTTTGTTATCGATAACATATTTTCTAAAGAAAAGTTTGATATCGATAACTTATTTTCTATAGAAACTTTTTTTTCGATAACTTTTTTTCTATAAAAAATTTTGTTTTCGATAACTTATTTTCTATAGAAAAATTTTGTGTTCGATAACTTATTTTCTATAGAAAATTTGGTTTTCGATAACTTATTTTTTATGGAAATGTTTGCTATCGATAAATAATTTTCTACAGAAAAGTTTGCTATCGAGATCTAATTTTTTAAAGAAAAATTTGTTATCGATAAATAAAATAATATGTACTTGATATCTAATTTTCTATAAATTTTTGTTAACGATATATCGATTAAAAATTTTCTATAAAAAGTTTGGTATCGATAACTTATTTTGTATAGAAAAGTTTGTTATTAACACATCAATAACTAATTTTTTACAGAAAAGTTTATTATCGATACATCGTAACTGGTTTTCAATAGAAAAGCTTGTTATCGATAACAGATTTTCTGTAGGAAAGTTTTTTATCGATGTATTTTTAATCCATGTTATCGGTTACTTATTTTCTATTGAAAAGTTTGTTATCAATACAGCGAAAGCTATTTATCTATCTATATATATAAAAATGGATGTGTGTATGTATGTATGTATGTTCCGTATGGACTCGAAAACGGCTGGACCGATCTTGATGAAAGGGAATATTCAGAACAGCCTGACGAGTAACACTGTCAAGTCGGATTTTTGATTTTCCGTCTGTGGGCGGAGGGGCGTGGCAAAATCCAATTTTTGCATCCCAGCACTAATGACATCTATATATAAAAAACGCATGGACTGATTTTGATGAAATTTATATCAAAGATAGTACTAACTGAAAACTCACTATGTGCCCAATTTGAGCGTTATCGGACAAAGTAGCTTCAAATGCCATGCAACTTTGTATTGAATTGAAAGTTATTTCAATAATGCAAAAAGCGGCTATATGTATGTTCCTTATGGACGCGAAAATGGCTGGACCGATCTTGATGAAATTTTCAAGGAATATTTAGAATAGCCTAAGGAGTAACACTGTGTAGTCAGATTTCAGATTTTTTGCGTGTGGGCGGATGGGCGTGGCAAAATCGAATTTTTACATTGCACCACTAATGGCATCTATATATAAAAAACGGACGAACCGATTTTGATGAAATTTAAACTAACGATAGTACTAACCAAGTACTAACTGTGTGCAAAATTAGAGCGTGATCGGACAAATGGGCGTAAAATGCCATGCCAATTTGTATTGAATTGAACTTTATTTCTGCATGCTCCGCAATAACGCAAAAACTGTTGATTTGATTTTAATTAAATTTTCAGCACTGATAGTATTAACCGAGTGCGGAACTATAGGCCATGTTATACTACGATTGAAACAAGGGGCGTAAAATGCCACGCCTCTTTGTACTATACTGGACTTTGTCTGCCTGTTTCGCAATCACACAAAAACTGCTGAACCGATTCTCTTGACATTTTCACTACATACAGTGCTAACCAAGTGCATATGTAGGCCATATAAGATCGTTATTAGAAAAAGGGATCAAAATTGCAACGCCCTTAGTACTATACTGACCACGATTGAACAAAGAGGCGTAAATTGACAAGACCCTTTGTTTTATACTGAACGTTATATCTGCCTGTTGTGAAATCACGCAAAAACGGATAAGCCGTACTGATAGAACTAACCGAGCGGGAACTGTAGGTCATATGTATAGCGCGATTCGGCAAAAGGGTTTACAATATCACTCCCGTTTTTCATAAATAAAAAGTTATTTCCTCCTTTTTCGCAATCACACAAAAACGACAAAATTGATGTCAATGAAATTTGCTGCACAGATAGTACTAATCGAGGATGCAGCATGGAACTTTAGACTATCAAGATTCGATAAAAATGCGTTAAATTACATGCCCCTTTGTACTAAACTTAACATTATGTCTGTCTGTTTCGAAATCACACAAAAACAGCTGAACCGATTTTGTTAAGATTTCTCTATAGATAGTGCTAACTGAGGGTGGAACCAAAGGTTACTAGCTGGGCCCGGATCCGTGCTTTAATTTTGTCCGACACTATATTTAAATTAAGATGCAATATAGAATAGTTTTTTTCTTAGGGCTAGCAACGCGGATCGGGTATAGCTAGTTTTATAAAAAAATTGTTATCAATACATCGGTAACTTATTTTCCATAGAAATGTTTGTTATCAATATCAAATTTGCTTTAGAAAAGTTTGTTATCGATAACTAAGTTTCTAAAGAAAATCTTGTTTTCGATACATCAATAACTCATTTTCTGTATAAAAATTTAGTTATCGAAACATCGAAAGCTAAGCTTAGAAGCTTAGAAGTATAGAAAGGTTTGTTATCGATACATCAATAACTAATTTTCTACTTAAGAGTTCACTATCGATACATCGTTAACTAATTTTCACTAGAAATTTTTACTATCGATAACTAGTTTTCTATGGAAAAGATTTAACCAGTTTCCTTTAAAAAAAAGTTTATTATCGATAAATTGATAATTAATTTTCTGTAAAAAAGTTTTTTAACGGTTAGTTATCAACATTTTTAAAATCATTAATAAATTAAAGATGCTGGCATATCTTTCCGCCCAGGTTCCCTTACTCAAAAGGTGTTTGTAATTTTATGTTGTTTGTATTTAAAGACCACCAACAGGTTTAAGAAATTGGTTTTTGGAAAAACAAATATTTATATAGAAGTAAAACACAATAATGTTTTCAATCTTTATAATGTTGAATGAAGAAAAACTTAAATGAAACTGTATTTTTTTGTATGGCAAACAGAAACAGTTTTTCTATTTTCCAAAAAAAAAATTAAGTGGGTTACCATTTTTTCTAGAAATTAAATTTTCTATAACAAAAATTGTGATAGAGTTCTCTTACATAACTCGTAATATTGTAGACTTAACTTAAATTTGAAACTTTTTAGCATATTATATAAATAAGATATGTTAATGGTTCTCCAATTGGTGGTCATGGTCTCTACGAATTTTCTAACAGCATTTCCAGTGGCTCGTAAAGAGTTTCAAAGAAAAAAGTATTAATAGTAAATAGTAATTCAGAAAATTTCTTTTCCTGTAATTTTTTTATAAAAGGTTATACAGTAAAAAAAAATCAAAATATTGTTGGCCTTTAATATTCAATGACCTGTGATATCGATTTATTTCGACTTTAGCCTGGCGCAGATCCACGGTGTAGGGAAGGAAAAGAAAATTTCCCTCATAACTTGAGTTTTTTCTTAAAATAATTTTGAAAACACAGCCCCGAAAAAAATCTGAACCAAAAACCAGACAAACAAATCGAATGTATTTCGACATCTTGAACTCGAATCTGCCATTCAATAAAAAATCTATTGTTGGGTTTTCCTGTAATCTTACAAAGAAGTTCCCCAAAGTGTCCATTACGGATTTTAATAGGTTGTATTGAAAGCCCTACATGGATCCAAGAAAATTGAGTTTTTGGATTTTAAATTTTTCAAAACCTGGGCTTAATAGGCGTGGCTAAGTATTGAAAAAAATGGTTGCCTCGACTAAATATTTATCAAATTTAAACGGAAAATCGATTCAAAATTTTTATTTTAAAAAATTTTCAGAAGCCGTTCTGAAATTTCCCATTTATAAAAATAGTTAATTTATCAAAAATCTGGCCACATTATTTTTTATTTTTTATTATACCCTCCACTCTAGTGATAGAGGGCAGGCGCGGATCCAGGGGGGGAGAATGGGATTTCTCCCCCCCCCCCCCCAAAACGATGTCAAAAAAAAAAGAAAGAAAGGAAAAAAGGAAAAAAAGGAAAAAAAAGAAAGAAAGAAAGAAAGAAAGAAAGAGAGAAAGGGAAGAGAAAAAATATAAAAAGAAAATGACCAGGATGTTTAAAAACCCTACTGATGATTTACGTCTGCATACATAGCCTCTATCCTAAGATTTTTATACATCATAAGGATAAAATGTTTTAGAATATATGAAATTTCATATAAGAAACTTAAAGGTCAATAGAGTCGTAGAGAATCTGCGAATTTTTCTATAGGAAAAGAATTTTTCTATAGAAAACTATTTTGTAAAAAAAAATTCTAAAATTCGGAAAATTTTTCTGTTGGAAGATTCTGAGATTTTTTCTATAGGAAATGTGTCTTTGAATATGGAAATTTTTCTTTTGAAATTATGTTTAACCCAAGGATGTCTGACTGCTTGGGCAGTAGTAAGTGACTCTACTGGGCCTGGCGAGGCCCTTACAATTTTTTCTCCTTTTAAGCTTTTAATTGATTGCTGGGATTATGTAGTGTGTAGGAGTCTTGTACCACACTAATTGTTAATTGTGGCTCAGACTTGGGCGTGGGGTGGGTGTTAATGATGCCTTAAAAAATGGGTTTCGAAAAGCCCAGTTGAACAGCATAGAGTTAACAATATTAATTTTTCTATATGAAAAATGCAATAAAACCATAAAATTTTTCTATAGAAAAATATTATAGATTTAAAGATTTTATTTTTGGAAAAAGTGTATAAAAATTTCTTCATAAAATGTTTTAGAAACTTATATCTTTCAGTATCTGATATTTTTTTTATGGAATATGTTTCAGGATCTGAGAATTTTTGTATACAAAAACAAGTAAGAAAATTATAGTCGGTCAAGACCGACAATATAATACCCTACACCAGAGTTTCCCGGAAAATGGGTCCCAAGTTCGAACATGGACTGATTAGATTTATATTTTTCAAATCTTTAATAAGTGTAAAAACTCCCACTAATCAAATTTGAGTGGGATAGGCTTCTTTTTGTTGACAATAAACCGCTTCAACTAAATATGGGGCGAAATTTTCACATGGGACCTAAGTTCAAAAATGGTCCGATGATAATCATAAGGTTATTAAAGTACGCGTTTAACATACACAAAAAGAATTTTAATTAAATATTTTCTATTTTCATGAAACTTGAGAGACTTATGAGGCATTCCACACCAAATGTCCAGCGAAAAAAAACATGTGTACCGTAAACTTCTGAATAGGTGATATGGATAGCCCTATATGGCACTTAGAAAATTGCGTTTTTGGTTTTTCAATTTTTCAGAAACTGGGCTTAGGAGGCGTGGTCAAATATTGGAAAAATGGTCAAATTTGTGGCGAGTTGCCTTGATTAAATATTTATCACATTAAAACGGAATGCACCACAATGTCAAAAATTTACGTTCTTATATAGTTTTGTATGGGCTATCGATTAAAATTTTTTTTTTTGGAAAATTTTCAGAACCCGTTCTGAAATTTTCCATTTTTTAAAAAAGTCAATTTATCAAAAATCCGGCCACTTTTTTTTTTCTTTTTTATTTATTTTTTTAAAAGTTTAGATGTTTGTCCATCCACACAAAAAAAAAATCAGAAACACGTTCATCTTTTTTTATGAGAAAATCGAATTTGAACTTTAAATTTCATAATAATTTAGTAATTTGCTTGTATTTCAACAGAGCGTATGACGAATATTTATGCAATTAATATTACTCATTCGCAACTTTAAAACAAAGAAATACAAGCAAATAACAAAATTGTTATGAAATTTAAAGTTCAAATGCGATTTTCTCGAAAAAAAAAGATAAACGTGTTTCTGATTTTTTTTGTGTGGATGGACAAACATCTAAACTTTTAAAAAAATAAATAAAAAAGAAAAAAAAAGTGGCCGGATTTTTGATAAATTGACTTTTTTAAAAAATGGAAAATTTCAGAACGGATTCTGAAAATTTTCCAAAAAAAAAAATTTTAATCGATAGCCCATACAAAACTATATAAGAACGTAAATTTTTGACATTGTGGTGCATTCCGTTTTAATGTGATAAATATTTAACCAAGGCAACTCGCAACAAATTTTACCATTTTTCCAATATTTGACCACGCCTCCTAAGCCCAGTTTTCGAAAATTTTAAAAACGCAATTTTCTTAGTTACATATAGGGCTATCCAAACAACCTATTCAGAAATTTACGGGACACATGTTTTTCTGTAGCGGGACATTTGGTGTGGAATGCCTCTTATGTGAAAATCGGGAAGGTGGTTTGTATGGGGGCTACAAGAAGAACTGGTCCGATTTCTTAAAAATTCAGTATAATGATTTGTGTGGATGAAACCTGATTACCTGCCAAATTTCGAAAATATACCTATTAAAATGCGGCTATTAGAGTCATTTGAACCAAAACTAAAGAGGACATTTGTATGGGGGCTAGGTCTAAATATGGACCGATTTTTTTCCAATTTCAACAGGTTTCGTTCTTGGGCCAAAAGAGGCTTAAGTTTCAAATTTCAAGTCAATTGATTAAAAATTGCGACCTGTATCGTGTTTACACCGTTTACATGGACAGACAAACAGACGGACGGACGGACGGACGGACAGACGGACGGACGGACATCGCTAAATCGACTAAAAAAGTAATTCTAAGTCAATCGGTATACTTAAAAGTGGGTCTAGGACCAATATTTCGGGTAGTTACAAACATCAGCACAAACTCATTATACCCTGTATCACAGTGTGGTGTAGGGTATAAATATATGAATTATTTCAAAGATTTTTTAAAAGAAAGTATATCATAATTTTCCAAATATTTTTATATTTTATTTTTATATTTTTTCTATAAAGTCTGAGACATTGTCTGAAAATCTAAGACATTTTCTATGCGAAAAACGTTGAATCTGAGATATTTTCTATAGAAAATTCGATCTGAGAATTAAACAACTATATCAAAGAGTTTAAGAATTATTAATTTTATGACTGTTCAATCATACAAAATAGCTTATGACAGACAAAGTCAGTCATAACTTTGAAAAGGACAGTTTATTCGACTATTTCCTTATTTATGAAGTAAATCTTAAAAAAAATTTTATAAGAAAAAAAAATTTTTGGTTTCCAAATTTTTACTTAAGATTAAAAATATTAACAAAAATTCACACACAATAACCCCCCCCCCCCCCCCGCTTGCAATCAAAGTTTTATAATTTGGTAAAAAAAAAAAAGAAAAAACTCTCCCCCCCCCAAATGAAATTTCTGGATCCGCGCCTGTAGAGGGTATATATAAGTTTGTCATTCCATGTGTAACACCTCGAAATATTGGTCTAGGACCCCACAAAGTAAATATATTCATGATCCTCGAGCGATTCTAAGTCGATCTAACGATGTCCGTCCGTCCGTCTGCCTGTATGTCTGTCCGTCTGGAAAAAACACGCTAACTTTTGAAAGACTTTACAGAGACTTCTGAAGTTTTTTGTCCTTTTAAGTCTTTTTATCTGTTTTAAAAGTTTATGTCAAGCAATGTACATGAGAATGATATAAATGATTCTTCAAAATAAATGTTCCTCTAATATAACCAGACTATTATTTAAATAGTTAACCTCCTGTACTTATAAAAAATATTTTTTTTAGTACTTTAAGAAATTCAAAGAAATTATCTGTTAAAAGGAAAACTTAAAAAATACTCTACCAGAACATTTTAAGTTTAAGTGAAATGTTGCTTTATACGAGCATGTGTTTGACACATACTGTGACAAAAAACTAAAAAAATCCTATTCGAAATGGCTTTAAAACAATTTAAATTGTTATTATTTTAACAACATGA
Organism: Pegoplata infirma; assembly: GCA_963921195.1. Taxonomy (NCBI): domain Eukaryota; kingdom Metazoa; phylum Arthropoda; class Insecta; order Diptera; family Anthomyiidae; genus Pegoplata; species Pegoplata infirma. The sequence continues at coordinate 230,484 of CAWUER010000693.1, read as the reverse complement.
GGCAAAACTTTTGAGAATCATTAAATATATTTTCTTTGGCAAAAAATTGCATTGTTTTTGGTTCTTTGTCTCAAATTTGTCTTTTTGTCTTCTTTGCGTATGACCTATACTTTTGAGGCAAAAAAACATGTTTCTTATGAGCAATAGCTAAAAGTGTCATTTTGACATCATTCCCAAAAATACAATACTTTAAAAAATTAAATCTTTTTATCCAAAAATATTGCCTTCCGTTGACTTAAATGTTTAACCTAACTTTTTTGAAGGCCAATGTTCATTTAGAAAAATGTCATATTGCCCAAATATCGTTACTCCAAAAACTTAGAAAACAAGCTTTTATTTCAAACCAGTCCTGTCTTGTAGCTCTTCTGTATTTCTATAAAATTTGTTAATCCTAAAACTTTTATTTTCAAATTTTTATAAAGATCTGTGATAAATAAAATTTAAAAAATGAGCCGAAAAATCCAAAATTCAAAATGGAGAATCCAATATGGAGTCGAAAAGTTGCAAAATGGTGCGATTTAAAAGAAAATTTATATTTCGAAGGATTTAAAGCCGCTCACTCCGAATTCAATGTTTAAAAATACAAAATTCAAAATGACGAATTCAATATGGCGGCGCAAATTTTATAAGTAGTAAAATTAAAATTTGTAACAAGGCATTAAATAAATAAAATTGCTTAAGAATATTAAGCTCATGACTAGCGCAAGTACTTTCATGAAAATTTATATTTTTACTCAGCATTATAAACATAACAAAAATTAAATATCTATCCGAATCAAAGAATTTGCATTTAAATGGCTCTGATTTGTAGTTGCATATTTTCGCATATTTTGGTATAAATGCATATTTTTGCATATTTTGATATGATTTAGACTTTTTTTTAAATTTCATCAATATTTTTTCAAAACTTCCTTAGGAAAATTCAAACCATATCCCCTATTTCTTATAGAAAAATGTATTTATTTATCGATATCATATTCTAATGTATTTTTCAAAGAAAATGGATTCTGGAAGTATAATTTTTAGATTCTGAAAATTTTTTCCTATTTAAAATGTTCCTATTCTGAGATATTTATGAATATCTCTTCACTATTCGTAAAGAAAAAAATGTTTTCGAATTTAAGATTTTTTACAGGAAAATTGCATTTTTATTTTGATTAGAGTTAGGGTGGGGTCTTTTGCCTTTAAGTTCATTTTTTGATTTGCAAAGCGGACAATTCCGAAAAAAAAGTAAAAAAAAGTATTTTAAAAATTAAATTTGTTTTTGGAATAAAGAACACAAAGTATTGTTTTAGAAAAATATTGTATTTTAATATTTTTTTTCTTTTAGAAATTTTTTACTTCAGAAATATTTAGTGACTCAAAGAAAAAACTTCTCAAGTAAAAAATATTTTACTAACTAAAAATTTTTTCCACTCAATAAAACATTTTTAAGACAAATTATTTTTTTTAGTAAAAACAATAATTTTTTGATGCATATTTTTAAAGTTTTTAGTGCATATTTTGGATTTTTAGACGCATTTTATAGGCACATATTTTCATTTTTTAGATGCATGAAAGTACTTGCCCTACTCATGACTGATAAAATTTGGCGGCGTTGTACAATTTGGTTTGCGAAAGTGCGATTTCGATGGTGTATGGGCTTGTTTGATGATATTTTTAAAAATGATATTAAAAAAATGGACTTAAATTACCCTTTAAATATGAGATAGAGGTTAATATGTTCTACGGAAAGAACCGACATCAAATTTCACAAAAGACATGTATAACCATTATTTAGCTTAGAAGTTGATTTAATACATTTCTTGACTTATTTCACACCAGCGACGTATCCAGGAATTTGAAAACGGAAACAAGTCCCAAAATTTTGTTCGTCATCGTCTATTAATATTTGTTTTTAACTACACCTATTACCAGCCCCCCTTCCCCAACACGATTTTCGTCATATCAGATTTTTTTTACAAAATCTCGAAATTTTTGCATGAAACCGATTTACATAAAAGTTAAAATTTTTATGAGGGTTTCTTAGTCAACCGGGCCACCCTTCTCTTCAAAATTGGTATGGGTTTAAACATTTTTGGAAATTACCTAAAAATATTAGTGGCGGCTTTGAATTTCAATATGGCGGATCCAATATGACTCCTAATTTTTTAACAAAAATATTACAGATTTGCTTAAAATTCTTCATGCACGGGTTTTTGGAGTCGCTTAAGAAAAATTTGCAGTTGGATTTTTACAATTCAAAATGTCGGATCCAACATGGCTATAAATTTTTTTAAAAAAACAGACTCACTCAAAACTCTTTACGCACCGGTTTGTTGGGTTGGTAAATTAGAATCTGCTATTTGAAAATCTAATTTCAGATTCTTATTTAGCGACTCCAAAAACTCGGGCATAAAAAGCTTCAAGCAAATCGGTTTATTTTTTAAAAATATTTGTCACCATTTTAATTTTTAGAATTCCCACTCCAGATTCTTCTTAAACGACCACAAAAACCTCTGTTTAAAGAGTTGACGAAGAAACTCTCATATAAAAGAAACAGTTCTAAGGTTGTGGTGTCTCGGCTCATCGGCCACATTGGGGATTTTAGGGTTCAAAAAATGGCAAATTTTTTGGATTTTTCAGCCATTTATTTCTAAGAAATATTTTTTTTTTAATTTCTATCCAACGGGGGCACAACATTGTAAAAATTTGGCTTCGTTAAATATTTTTATTAATGAAAATTGGTAAATTTAAAATCGTCTTTTAAGCTTCAGGGAAATCGGTTCATAAGGGTTGAGATACTTCTCTTATCCTTTTGTTTGAAAACTGTTTTGTAGAAATTAGTTTTCATGATCCTGCTGTATAATTTTTATTAGATAAAAATAATATTATGTGTTTTTTTTATCATATTTTAAAAATTTTTCGGTATAAATGACTTTTTAGAAACGAAATTATTTTAAACTCTAGAGTTTTTATAAAAAAAAAAAATAAAATCTTTTCTTTTAAAATCAAAAAATGTTTAGAAACTTGTGAATTTTTTTGGAATAAGGCTTTTTTGTGTATAAAATTTTAAAAATTTTCAAATCGAAAAGGGGGGCACGTGCCACCCCCTATATACGTCCATGTTTCACACTACTTTGGAGAAATACAACTGTTTTTATTGGCGTTTTTCGCGAAACCCCGAATTGGTCTAGAAAAGCTGGGAGAGACGTGTATTTTATTTTCAGCCCCACTTTTAGAATTTTTAGGAATGGTCCATGTGTACAAAAGTGTGTCGGATGGTGTAATTACTTAATGGTACTTTTCACTATCACACATTTCCATTATACAAGCGTAATTTCACCATGTTAGCGAAATATTTTTTTAAAAAATTTGGCCAGAAATTGTTCACTTATTAGATACGACTAGGTTTCAATCAAAAAAGAATCCAAAAATCTTTAGGATGTTGGTAAATTTTGATGTGTATAATGGAAAAGTGTGATAGTGGAAAGTACCCTTTAGAAAAAAATTTTTCATTAAAAATTTTCCATGCCCCTTAGATCGATTTAAAAAAAATATTTTAGCCCACACATCTTTCCTGAAATTAAATTTTAAATGCACAAATAACTCGATTAAAGTTCCAATATAGTAGTAGTAATGTGTATAAATTTCATCTATTTACAATACCCCAAATATTTAAGACTCATAAGAAAAATCTACGAAAACTTATAAAGTATACCAATTAATTAATAATTATAACCGCTTAATGTAAAACAACAACTATTATCATTACAATAAATTATAATTACCTTGTGTAATACTTACCTACGTACCTACTTATAAAACCATTACACTTAATAGAATTTTTTTTTTTTGTGCTCATTCTCTCTCTCTCTCCCTTCGATATCTTTTGTTAATAATTGAAGTATAAACACATGCTTAGATTGCAAAATATTGTCTAAAGACAATCATGTACATGAAAATAGAAAAGATGAAAATACTTTAACATACATACATACATGAACATTCATACATATACTGGTGATTCACAAATAAATTAATTTATGCTGGTTTTTACATTTACACAGTGGAACTTCGTTCAATGCTCACTTGTTTTAAAGAGCGAGGTGAATATGCAACTCCAATAACACCTGTTATATCGGACATGTACTTGACTAATATTTAAAGTGGAACATCTAAAGAGATTTTACTGTACATTCATTAATACTTATCGATTTTTTTCTCATTTTTACCCTCCACTAAGTTTGGAGAATATATATAAGTTTGTCACTCTGTTTGTTATACCTCGAAATATTAGTATTGAATATGCAAAATCGGACACTTTGATACTTTTTTTCTAAATTTTCCCAATTTTTTAACAGCCTTTAAAAACTCCTTTCTTGTATATTTGCAGGTTTTTTTTATTGACCCGTTCAAAAGACATCGAATTTTCTAAACTTTTAAGCTTGTTCCTTTACTTAAATTATTTTTACTAATAACATATTTAAAAAATGTTCTTAAGAGGCGAGTCACAGTTGGGTCGACATACCACAACCACAAATCGTTTTTTTAAGATTGCAACCACAAAAATTATTGAATATTTTATTTTTTTTTTCTAACATCTGCTTCTATCATCAGATAATTACCACCAAAAAATAAAGGTGTATAAAATTTTTTTAACACGGCAATTTGATTGAAACAAAAAATTTCGTCACGATAAAAATGTCGTCACGATTTTTTACTTTTTTGCCAATTGCCGTTTTAAAAAAAAAATTATACACCTTTATTTTTTTTGTGATAATTACACAGGCACACAAAAAAAAAAGTGGCAAGACCCAGAGGGTAGACCCAGTTATTTCTAGGTTTTTGGGGTCGCTGAATCCGAATATGACCATAAAAAATCATTTCAATTGCCAGTTTTTCCCCTACCGCCCCCCTATATGCCCCCGGAGGATTGACTTTTAATTCTCATAGAAACTTAAAATTAATGTGTACTTTTATGATTTATTGGCAGCTGAAACCTAAAATGACAACAAAAAAATTATTTGACCCTTCCCTCAACCCCTAGCACGCCCTTACAACCTCCTGAAAGGGGGTGAATTTTGAGTTTTTATACAAAATCAAGATGTATATGGATTTCTATGTTTTTTGGACCGCTAAAACCGAATATGACTACAAAAAATGTATAATACCCCTCTTTCACTTCCTAGCACCCCTTACTACGCCCTATAAGGAATTTAAATTTGAAATTTTCATTAAAACTTAGGATGAACACTAACAAAATTATGAAGGTAAATTTCAAAATTAAATACCCAATAGGGGTACTAGGGAGTAAGGAAGGGGTATTATATATTTTTTGTAGTCATATTCGGTTTTAGCGGTCCAAAAAACATAGAAATCCATATACATCTTGATTTTTAATAAACACTCAAAATGCATCCCCCTTCAGGGTGTTGTAGGGGCGTGCTAGGGGTTGAGGGAAGGGTCACATAATTTTTTTGTTGTCATTTTAGGTTTCAGCTGCAAAATAAACATAAAAGTACACATTAATTTTAAGTTTGTATGAGAATTAAAAGTCAATCCTCCGGGGGGTTAGAGGGGGGCGGTAGGGGAAATGCTGGCAATTAAAATGATTTTTTATGGTCATATTCGGATTCAGCGACCCCAAAAACGTAGGAATAACTGGGTCTACCCTCTGGGTCTGGCCACTTTTTTTTTTTTGTGTGCCTGTGTTATCTAATAGGGTGGCTCGTTTTTGGGCTTTTCTCTCTGATCAAATTCTAATACCCGCCAAAAGTGTCGGTCCCCTAAGGGTAACTCACATGCAAAATATCACTCCGATCGGAGTTTATCTTCTGTCTCCACTTTGAGCCTCAAAATTGGGGTTTTCGTAAAAAAGGACTTTTTAAAGAAAATAAAAAAAAAATTTAAGTTTTTTTACTAAAATAATTACAAAATTATTTTTGTATAATATATGATCGTAAATACTTAAATATGAAATTTAAAGATTTTACGGTATCATTAACCCGTTCAAACTTGATACCAAAAAAATGACATGATTTTGGGGGCGTTCTCAAAACACCTTTTTTCAAAATTTTAAAATTTTATTAAAAAAAATTTTTAAATATACCATTTTTTCTTTCTAAATTCATTAAGAATACCTTGGAGAAGAAAAATGTGAAATATGGCGGATATCCGTCAAGCCACTTTTCGGGAATCGCGGGGGGAAGTTAGCGGATTTCAAGGAAATGTTAGTTTTATCAGTAATTTGGATTAATAAAATCTTATAAATTTATTTTTTGTGAAAATTAACGGTATTTTGGTGTCGTGGCATTCTATTATATAACTTTAAGTCTGTCATGAAATCTTACAGATCTAGGACGTCTTAAACCCACATTGGCTGGGGGTCAAAAGTGACCCCCGCGGAATATTTGAAGTTTAGAGCCTAAATTTTGTGCTATAAACAAGTATAAAACGGCTTTTGTGTTTTTTACCCCAACTATTATTTCGTAAAAAATGCCCTTTTTCGGCACTTTAACCGCGAATTACTCAAAATCCTGACGTGATAGACAAATTTGGGCTCTGGATTTGGAATCAACGCAATCTAAATCACTATACAGAATCCAATACGCATTTTCTTGTTGAGCTGTGTTATGGTTGCCAGGAACAAGGAAGGTATCCAATAGATTACACTCCGTTTGCTCTGCAATTTATATATGTTAATAAGTACCAAAAACTAAGTTTAACCTGCTGCTTTTTCTCGACTATGCCGGTGGTTTAAAAAAGTAAAATGAAGGCCTTTCGGGAAGATCTGAATAAAAGCCGAACTAACAGGAATTTCGCCAAAAGCAAAATCACGTGTTGACTTAAACTTAATAGAGATTATTATATATGAATTTGGGGGTCGTACGTATATTAGGGCGGGTTGATTTGTATGGATCGAAAAAAACTGACAAATCGTAGAGCAAAAACAAAATCTACAAGAAATTCTAAGAAACTTTTCCAAAGAAACTATTGTTCTAAAATCAAACCCTATACCGCGCCTAACGACATGAAAATCCGTCCGTCCGTCTGTCTTTCTGTCTGTGTGAAACACGCTAACTTTTAAATGTTAGCGGAAGAATGAAAATATATACGGCAAGCTGCTGAAGTGTGGCGTATATATTTGTTATACTTCCGGTCAGACTAATACTAAATTTCAGCGAAATCTGTCCAGTGTTCATAAGTTATTAGCAAAATTGGGAATTTCAGATGGGTTTTAACCCGAACTCCCGTGTTGAAAAAATCGCTAAACACGCTTTGAAAAGGAATGGTAAGCCAAAAAAATATTTTAGAAACTATTTTTGTCACTCAAAAAAGTAAAAAAAACTCAAAAAAAAAATTACACTCAAAAAAATTTACAACCAATTTTTTTTTTTTACAAAAATTATTTTTTTTTTTTGACAAAATATCATTATGATCCTCAATTACATACTTTTATTTACTAAAAAAAATAATTAAAATACAAAGGCTTTGGAGGGAATCGAACCCCTGCAATTACTGCACTTACTGCAGCCCAATATAAAATAAATAATGGAGTAAAATTACCATGGATTAACGATAAAAGCAGCGATTTATTGTTAAAATTTCTTATTATAATTTTTCGTCTGTGGTGTTTTCATTACAAATCAATCTAATTACTTATTTCTCCATTTCAGGGATTGTGTCTAATATATTTGCCGGTCATAATCCCAAAAATCGAATTATATCCAGCGGCAATGTTTTACCAATAAGTTCTTGCAGCATTTCGGTATATAAAACTATGTTTTCTTTACATCTGACGTGTAGGGTATGTTCAGCAACTTTGTAGAAAATATTATTGCAAAAATTTTTGTGAAACATATTAACCCTCTAACTCCCTCTCATAACGGTATTTTTTGGCTCTATTCTACACTGATAGAAAAACGCTTCATATCGCTAATGAATGGAATTCGTTAACGTTGTTTCATTACAACAATGAAATATTTCATATGCTGAATGAAATTTCATACATATAATGCAAGATTTTCATTAATTTTGATTCATTAGGTTTCGTAGTTTCATTAAAAAATTTCATTAGGTTTTATTTACAAAATTTGCTGTTTTTTTTACACCTGTCGTGTCGCGTCTGTTTAGTCTGTTAGTTTACTTGCGCACAAAACAGCTGATCACAACGTGATTTTTTTTTTTTTGTTTTACTTCGTGGTTTTACTTATGTATGTATTAAAAGTAAATGTTATAGTAAAATTTTGTGTGAGAAAACTGAGTGAAATCTATAGGTAAAATAAAAAAATATGTGAAAATTTTGTGATTTTTTCAGATTTTATTATGAAATTTGAAAAAAAAAGTAAATTACTATTTTTATATTTACTAAATTCGTGCTGTCTTATATTAGTTCGTAGTTTTAATTACGTATTACAATTTAAGGTTGGAGTAAAACTTTGTGCGAGAAAACAAAGTGAAAACCATTTTTATTATGAGTCCCCGCACAACAATGTCGGTGACGTTTTTTCATACAAATTTGGCATGAAAAAACGCTCGACCGAAAACCGCTTGAATAAAATCAATTTTATTTTTGTGTCGGTTTCTCTCTCTCTCTTAATTTTTGATATAAAAATGTTGCCACATTTTTATAAATATTTCGATTATTTTCGATTAAGTAAACAAAAAAATGTGATCTCTAACAAAAAAAATATTAAAAATTCTAAAAAAAACACAAAAAAACTAATCAATATGAAAAAATCATATTGATATTAAAAAAAACAATAAAATCAAATAACAAGTGAGAGTGTTACATTCGGCTGAGCCGAATCTTTTATAACCTCCAAAACGTAAAAAAAAATATTAAAAAAAATCCAGGGGCGTCTTTTTTTTCGGGGGGGGGGGGGTTGGTGGGAGACGTTAGGGGGCACCTTCCCCTTGCGATTTTGAACTTCTTCTGAGATAAGAATGTTGCATTTGCTTACCAAAAGTACAAAAAACTCTGCAAAAAATGCGGTTTTTCTTGGGTTGGTTTAGTTCTTCAAGGGGGAACTTTTTTCCCATTGGTCCGATTTTGCCCATTTCCGAACTTAACCTGCCTAGGAATATAAGACATATTCGTGCAAAACTTCGGAAGTCTAGTGTAGTGTGTTTGATAAGTCGAAGTTACTATACCTTCAGTAAAGTAACTTTATGGTTATTGGATACCATAATGTCCACACACGCCAAACTTAACTGTGGGAATATGCTTGCATTGCATATTCCATATGTAAATATTTAGACTTACCTTTAAGAATAAATTTTAAATAAAGATCATTATTAAATGAACAGTCAAAGCAAAGAGTCTTTTTATTTAATCACAATATGGCGATCTTGCCAAACAATAAAACAAAAACTTTGTGATAATAAACAAAATTGAATCAGCATAAAAAGAAAAATTAATTAAAAATATAAAAAAAAAAAAATTAATTATAGTTGGTGTTAAAAAACAAAATTGGATAGAATTCTTTTAAACATTCCTAATTAAATAAAAACAATCAAAAAAAAAATGAAAACCATGAAGAACCGCTATCCCAACAACCCGCTAACAACATGTGGGACTATTACAACCAGAGAAATGAATATACAACATTAAACGAAAAAAAATAAAAAGAATTACAACAATAACGCTATGTTAAAGAATCCTTGCAAGTTTTGGATAATCAATTTACCTACACAACAAATTTGAATCAACAACAACATCTACAAACCTACCCCAACAACATCTACAAATGCTGTTACGACTATAGCTATAACAACAAACACAACCACTTTGCATAAATTTAGAAGATAATTATTGCGCATCAACTTTAATATGACAATATTTGGGTGCATTAAATAATGAAACTACACCAATTGACCAATTTATCTGCAAGTACAACTACAACATTTGGAAGTACAACAACAACAATTACAGCAGCAACAACAGCACCAGCAGCAGCCAGCAACAACAAATGGTAATGTAAATGAAAAAGAAAAAACAATGTAAAAAAAAAAAAAATGTATAATAATAATTTTTGAAAAACAAAGCTAATTTTTTTATAAATTTGAAATAAATTCTGAAAAAAAATAATAATAAATAACTTAGAACTTAAATGAAAAAAAAAAGCAAAACTAACATATTACATGTACTGGAAACATTAGTAATCCTTCCAGTACAAATACTAACAAATAATAAACTACTGTGATACTTACGAGTCCCTCCAGTAGTATAATAATAAAGAATGGTAACCTGTTCGGTCGTTGATTGGTGATGACCGATGTATGCCGTATCAACCTGACACTTACACCAGTGGGTATAAGGATGGTGCGACATACATTCATATTTTTTTTAAATTTTTTAATGACCCAAATTGTTAACCTAAATATTCAGATTTGTTGCAACAAATGAATTACTTAAAACAATTATCATTTATGATATTTTTCTGACAATAATTGTATATTACTTGAAAAGAAAACAAATCTGAATGTTTGTGCACTAAATGGACCATTTATAAAAGCCTTTTATTTTAAAATTTCTTAATATTGTATTAAACATAATACATAATATTATTTTATACTTCTGTAAACCAAAACGTCAAGATGGCAGATATTGATGAAACTCTCAAAAAGAAGCCAGTACTTCTTCATCTGCAAAAAAAAACAAGAGAAGGGATATTCCCGACGCTGTGAAACTTTAAGTTGATCTTCCACAGATATTTCGAGAAAAAGATTCCTCAGCGGAAGTAAAAACAAGAATAAAAATGCCACAAACTATTACAGAATTCCTTGGTCTAGCTTCGAGAATCCTTCCGGATTTCGATGGCAAACCCGAAAATCTGCAATCATTTCTTGATGCTTTAAATTTAGTGGATACACTAAAAGAAGCTCATGAGGAGATTGCAATAAATTTGATAAAAACAAAATTAAAAGGTTCTTCACGAACATTAATTTCAGCTGAAACAACTATTCAGCAAATTATTACAAAACTAAAAGATACAATTAAAGGTGAGTCAACTGAAGTACTCACCGCTAAGCTTATGAACGTGAAGCAAAATAATCGATCAGCCAATGCTTTTACAGCAGAGATCGAAGATTTGACAAAAGCGTTGTCAAACGCATACATAGCTGATGGATTACCACACGCGACAGCGGAAAAATACTCGACGCAAGCCGCAGTGAAGGCTATGACGAAAAATGCGTCAAACGAAAGAGTAAAACTCATAATGGAGTCAGGAAATTTTGCGACAATGAACGATGCAGTTTCAAAGTTCGTTAATTCCTGTACGGACTCAGGCGCTTCGGGCTCCAATGTATTTCATTACAAATCCAATAATTATGGCCGTGGACGCGGTCGTGGTGGTTACAATCGTGGCAATGGTCGTAACTATAACCGAAATTATAGTAACCGTGGTAGTAGACGAAATAACAACAATAATAATAATTTTAATGATAATAATAATAACAATCGGAACAATAATGGCCGATACAATAATAACGGTAGAAATAACCGTAATGTACGCCATGTTGCCGAAAATAATGCGGGAAACGGGCAACAACCCCTGAATGCGTAAAAAACAATATATTCAACATAAATCTAAGTCTCTACAGTTATCTCAAAATCAGATCATCATTTAATGATAGTAGAATCACATTTTTGATAGACACAGGTGCCGATATTTCCGTCATTAAAATCGGTGAAGTTCTTAACGAACATATAGATGAGAGTAAAAGGACAAATATTAATGGAATAGGGCAAGGATTATTGACTACTATAGGTAAGGTCGAAGCAGACTTGAAAATAGAAGATATCCTTATAGGACATGAATTTCATGTTGTCAAGGATGACTTCCCAATTCCATGTAATGGAATTATAGGTATGGATTTTATAAAAAAATACAATTGCATTTTGGATTATCAAGGCATTGAAGATTTAATTATCTTAAGACCAGATAATTTCCCATATGATATAGCAATAGCATTGATGAATGCACCTAGTATAAATACCATATCTATTCCTGCTAGATCAGAAGTTATTAGATTAGTCAACATCCATTCTACAGAGAATGAAATATTGATTCCGCATCAAATGCTACAAAATGGCGTTTACGTTGCGAATACTATAACATATAAATCAAAACCTCTAGTTAAAATTGTCAATACAACTGACAAAGATTTAATCATTCCTAATGTTCAAATACAAACAGAAAGTCTACACGACTATGAAATTGTCCAACAGAACAGTGATTTGTGTAAAAGTCAGGAAAAGCTGCAAAAATTGACCAAAAATTTCCCAGAATTTGTCAATGAAAAGTTAAAAGATTTATGCTCTGAATTTATAGACATTTTTGCATTAGAATCTGAGAAGATAAGTGCAAATAATTTTTATAAGCAAAAACTTAGACTTAATGACAAGCAGCCTGTTTATATTAAAAATTACAGAATACCACACTCTCATAAAGAAGAGGTTAACAGACAAGTGGATAAGTTAATAAACGACGATATAGTCGAACCATCAATTTCAGAATATAACAGCCCAATTTTATTGGTACCGAAAAAATCGTTACCAGGTACAACACAAAAGCGATGGCGGCTGGTTGTTGACTATAGAGGAATTAATAAGAAGCTTATTGCAGACAAGTTTCCACTTCCTCGCATAGATGATATTTTAGATCAATTAGGTAGAGCTAAATTTTTCTCTTGCCTGGATCTAGTGTCTGGTTTTCATCAGATCGAACTAGAAGAAGATTCTAGGGACATTACGTCTTTTTCAACGGAAAAAGGTTCTTTTAGATTTAAAAGATTACCATACGGTGTGAAAATTGCTCCAAATTCATTCCAACGAATGATGTCTTTAGCTTTTTCTGGCCTATCTCCGGCCCAAGCTTTTTTATATATGGATGACCTTGTAGTAATTGGTTGCTCTGAAGAGCATATGTTGCAAAACTTAAAAGATGTATTTGGCATGTGCCGACAATATAATCTCAAATTGCATCCGGATAAGTGTTCATTTTTTTGTCGTGAAGTGACATTCTTAGGACACAAATGTACGGACAAAGGTATCTTACCTGATGACAGCAAATTTTCGATAATTGAAAATTATCCCACACCAAAAAATGGTGATGAAGCTAAACGCTTCGTTGCATTTTGCAATTATTACAGAAGATTTATACCAAATTTTGCTGAGTCATCTCGACACATTACTAGATTATCTAGAAAGAATGTTCCTTTTGAGTGGAGTAAGGAATGCGAAAATTCTTTTAAGTACCTCAAGAAACAATTATTAAGTCCAAAAATACTACAATATCCAGATTTTCAAAAGCAATTTTGCATAACAACAGATGCAAGCAAACATGCCTGCGGAGCTGTTTTGAGCCAGGAATATGATGGTATTCAGTTACCAGTGGCCTATGCATCTAGAGCATTCACAAAAGGTGAAAGTAACAAGTCCACAATAGAACAAGAACTATCTGCCATTCATTGGGCAATTCAGTATTTTCGACCATATATTTATGGCAAAAAGTTTTTGATCAAAAGCGATCATAGACCATTAACTTACCTTTTCTCAATGAAGAATCCATCGTCTAAACTCACAAGAATGAGACTAGATTTAGAAGAATACGACTTCACAGTCGAGTATATCAGGGGTAAAGAGAATTACACGGCAGATGCACTGTCGCGAATTGAATTCTCAGATATAAGAAACAATGAAATTAATAAAATACTGAAGGTTACAACAAGACTTCAGTCGAAAACAAACAGCAAATGTGTGAAAAACCAGAAAAATACACAAGATGAAGAATCAGATAATATCAAGGTATATGAAGCAATAAATGCTAATGAGTACAGAAAAAATGCGAAATTGCATTTTACAAAGGACAAATTTGTTATCCAAAAAGGGAAAAATAAATTATCCTATAATGAGATACGAGACGTTATTTCTAATGGAAAAGTAGACTTAGGTAAACTCTTTCCAAAGCTTGAAAAAATAGCTGGTAATAAAAAGATCTCGACTCTACAATTATCAATAAATGATAAATTGTTTACTGACGTCACATTAAATGAATTTAAAATAACCGGGAATAAAATGTTGCAACAATTGAATATAGTACTCGTACCTGATTTAATTAAAATATATAATGATTCTGATAAAATTGAAATAATACAAAAATACCATGATAACCCAATATTTGGTGGTCACCCAGGTATCAGTCGCTTAATTAAAAAAATTAGACTTCGATACCACTGGAAAAACATGACGAGGGATATCACTCGCTATGTGAAAACATGTAAAAAATGTCAATTGAACAAATCTGTAAGAAAAACTAAAGAACCATTGGTTTTGACACCAACACCAACAAAAGCTTTTGATATTATCTTAATAGATACAATAGGACCCTTGCAAAAATCTAATAGTGGTAATGAATATGCTGTAACTATCATTTGTGATCTTACAAAATATTTAGTTACAATACCGATACCAAATAAAAGTGCAAAAGTAGTAGCAAAAGCTATTATGGAACACTTCATACTTACGTATGGTCCGATGAGAAAAATACTCACGGATATGGGTACGGAATATGTAAACCAAGTTCTTCAAGAACTTTGCGATATTTTGCATATAGAAAAGGCAACATCTACTGCATATCACCACGAGACAATGGGCTCTATTGAGCGGTCTCATAGAACTCTAAACGAGTACCTCAGATCATATATGTCCACCGACAGATCGGATTGGGACGAGTGGATGAAGTTCTTCACGTATTGTTATAATACGTCTCCGTCGACAGTTCATGGATATTGTCCATTTGAACTAGTCTTTGGAAAAATTCCACCAGATTTTGAATTTATGGTTAAAGGCAACATTGATCCTCTATATAACATTGAAGCATATGCGAAAGAGGTCAAGTATAGACTTCAAATAGCTCAAAAGAGAGCAGGGGAATGTCTCCAAAATTCAAAATTATGGCAGGAAAAATATTATAATAGGGATCTAAATAAGGTAAATATAACCATTGGTGATTTGGTATTAGTCCGAAACGAAAGCGGGCATAAATTAGGTAACGTTTTTACTGGCCCTTTTGAGGTCATGGAAACATTTGATAACAATAATGTTAAGATCAAAGACGAGAATAATAAAACGTCTTTAGTTCATAAGAATAGAATTAAAAAATATAACATTTTAGCTATATTATAGAAAAATTAGTAATTGAATGGCCATTCAACAAAAATAACCGAATAATAACGTTAATAATAATAAAATAATAACATTCAACAAAAATAACCGAATAATAACGTTAATAATAATATAATAATAACGTTCAACAATAATAAAATTAATAAATATAATAAAAATAATAAGAACAGTAATAATAATAATAATAAAAATTATAATAATTTTAGGTTAATAACCAAAAATTATTTTTTAAAGGGAAGGAAAAGGTACGCCCTAACTTCCATATTGATAAAAAAAGAAAAGTAAAGTAAATAGAGAAAAGAATAGAATAAAATTAGAAAATAAATTAAATTACAGATTAAAATTAAAATTAATATAAGTGAAATAAAAGAATAATAAATTATTCTTTTTCTGTAAAAGGGAGGTGTAGTGTGTTTGATAAGTCGAAGTTACTATACCTTCAGTAAAGTAACTTTATGGTTATTGGATACCATAATGTCCACACACGCCAAACTTAACTGTGGGAATATGCTTGCATTGCATATTCCATATGTAAATATTTAGACTTACCTTTAAGAATAAATTTTAAATAAAGATCATTATTAAATGAACAGTCAAAGCAAAGAGTCTTTTTATTTAATCACAATACTAGCTCTTTTATTTTGGACTGTATCGTGTCCTCTACAGACGGACAGACGGACAGACGGACGGACGGACGGACGGACATCGCTAGAATGTCTTAGAATCGATCACTGATCAATAAAATATATACTTTATGGGGTCCTAGACCAATATTTCGATGCGTTACACACGGAATGACAAAGTGAGTATACCCCCATACTGTGTGTGGGTATAAAAATATGTGGAAAAAGTGAAAAAATACTGTAAATATCAACGTATGACGGAATCTCCCGCTGCCGCTTTTGTTTTGCGCCTATACTCTCTCATGACCGAAACCGTCAACCGCGCCGACATTGTTGTGCGGGGACTCTATATTTAATTTTATAAAAAGATTTTTACAATTTCATAAATATATTTAATTTTAAAAATAAAAGTAGCATTTATTGAATGAAAGTATTTCATTTCAAAAAAAAGTAGGATTTATTCAATCACAGTATTTCATTCATTAAAGTAATGCAAAATTTTCATAAATACAATATATAATTTGTATGAACAATTTTCATTAATTTAATGAAACTTGTTCTTGCAATTACATTTTATGATACCTATTTCATTAATTTAATGAAACCCTGCATAGGTTCCTTTTTAACGCCATTTTTCATAAGATTAATGTAGATTTTCATTATTGTCATGTACAAATTTCTATTATTGTAACAAATCGCAAAAAACACCAAGAAGTTTAATTGTTGCCAATAAAATTTTACTATATACCTCGGAGCACACCAAAGCCCAAAAATTAATACAAACACATAAAATGAGTCTAGTTCTATGTTTTGCTTATGAAAAAAAGGACGGACGGACAAATCTTCATGTCGTTAGGCGCGGTATAGGGTTTGATTTTAGAAACATGGTTTCTTTGGGAAATGTTCTTAGAATTTCTTTTTGCTATACGATTTATGACAAAAAAAAATCGACCCACCCTAACGTATATACTTCTCCATATAAAATAGCTCAACATTTACACATTTTTGACAAAAACCAACTTAAAAACAAATAATTTTGCCAAGCCCGATTTGTTCTTGCAATTATTAAAAATATTAACTAGATTTTTAACTGTTACAAAAAAATTTTAAATCTTAAAATTCGAAAGAATATCAAATTTTTAAAAATTAGGTGAAAGATGAAATCGTATTCCAGAATCGAGCACATTATTTCTGAGAAATAATTAATTTGTTGTACAATGAGGAAATCTAAAAAAAATAATTGACAACAGAGGCTAAGCGAAACTTTTTTTTGGATGGCGAAAAACTTTTTTTTTTTTATTGCAGCATCCTTTTACGAAATGATTTTAATATATAGTATAATGTGGGAACATTAAACAAATAACTGACAAAAAATTTGACCAAAAAAGGTTTAATTTCCAACAGTTATCTTAACAGAAACTTTTATTTAAGTGATTGCCGTGCAATGACACTGTGCTACAAAAAAAAAAAATGTACTTTTCAAATGAGCTAGTGAATGTTGTAGGTCGAAAAAAATGCCCATCAAAATTTGCCAGACACCCTCAAATTTTTAAGTTATTGCAAAAAAAAGTTTTTTGGGACTTTTCTTACAAAACTACGTGTAACTTAGAAACTTTTCAACCGATTTTAAATTTTTGAACTAATTTGGTTAGAAGAAGGACAGGGATTTTTATGTGACTGAATTGGTCTATACATATAAGAAAGATATGTATTAATTTTTTAATAATATGTAATATTTTCGTTATTTTTTGAAAATTGTTCGAGTTTATCGATTTTTTCCTGCCATAATTCGTTCAACAACCTTCACATTTCTTAACCCATTTTGGACCAAGATTCAATTTTATTTTTCTTTTTTGGAAAAAGGTACTTTTTTATGGTAATTAGCACCCGCTGATCTCAGAAACCTTGTAAAAAAAATTTTATATTTTAATATTTGGATTTATTTGCTATTTTAATAATATATTTCAGTATTTTCAAAATAAATATGTAGTTTCAAAATGATGCAGATAAGTGGAATTTGATAATAAATTTAATCTAAAAAAGTTTAAAATTGATCAAAGAAATTAAAAGCCGAAAATCAAAAAATGCTATATTTTCGTTTTTGCTTGAAACTACCCAGTCAGAAAAATACAGTCACAAAAGCATTGTGAAAGCGTTGTGGACGGTTGTACGAGCGTTCTGTATAACAACTTTAAAGAGACTTCATGAGATCCGAATGATAACATCGATCTAAGCTAGGTTTTAAGCGTAGGTTTAGAACCTTTTTTTACAGGCATCAAAGCGCTTTAAAACCCATAAGTAAAGAAATTCTGTTTTAGTTCGGTTAAATAATTTGTTTGATACAAAGTGAAATCTGAAAAAAAAATTGTTTGTACTCCAAGAAAAATTTTCAAAAAAATTTTCGAAATCTAGAAAATTAGAAAAAAAAAAATTCTAAAATTTTTTTTTATGATTTTTTTTACTTAAACAACAAGAAAAATTGATAAAAAACTGTTTTTCAAAAATAGTTTCGGAACTTAGAAAATTTTTCAAAAAAAAAAAAAAAAAATCTAAAGAACTCTTAAAAAGCTCTTCGAAGACGCTCGCAAAGCGTTCGAAAAAAGTTTTGAGATTGCTTTTTTATTTGTTATAGAGCTTTCAGAACTCTTGCAAAACGTTTAAAAATAGCGTTTTATTAATGCTTTTTTTTTTGTTCAAGTGCTTTCAGAAAGCTTTTTTTTAGAACCGTCGTCAATTTCTGCTTGGGTATTTCTGTGGAAATTCTGGGGATATTTTTTTTTTATTGCAGAAAGACGAGGCTTAACATTCGTAACCAAATTTACCCGAAATTCCACTTTTTTCATACAAAATTTTTTTTTTGAAAAATGTGTTCTCTATTGTTCGAAAAATCGAATAGAGGAACGAAATGGGTTAAAGAAAAATTAATTCTGAAAACGATAAGCTTCATTCTGAAAAAATGGGATAACAATTGACAGAGTTGTAAGAATTTTTCTTAAAAATAAAAATAAAATTAAGATTTTGCATGAAATCGCCCAGGCAAAAAAAAATAAAACGAATAGAAGATAGGTCGCGTACCATAATGTTAAGCTTGTTTTACCTCAAAATTGCTCTATCGCATTATGTTTTTGATGTAACTATATATGTTAAATATCTCAAAAACCTGTCGCGATAGAGCACTTGTGACCCTAAAGGGGTGAAATGTGTGACCGACCCACCATTTTTTTTTTTTTTCAATCCAAACATTTTCTGAGACAACTATATCTTAACCCTTTAGGCGGTCCGAATAATTTTTTTTATTTTTAAAAAATTGTTTTATGTAATCAGCTTCTACTGGCCAAGCGGTGTGTTTTAGAAGGGTCAATGGTGAGAACGACTCCCATAATTTTTACCCTCCATTTTTGCAAAATACACCTAACCCTTATCACAATTCCCTAAGTGGGCTTCCATACAAATTACAGTGGTATGAAATTTTACAAAAAAGTAATTTTGTATGGGAGAGTAGGTAGGCAGGCAGGGATCCAGGGGGAGTGGGGAAGGTGGGAATGGAAATTTCCCTCCCCTACCCAACCCGAATTCGAAAGAAAAAGAAAGAAAAAAGAAAAAAAAAGAAAGGAAAGAAAAGAAAAGGAGATGAAAAAAAGTGAAGAAGAAAACGAAATAAACTAAATTTTTTTTTTATGAAAAATTTCTAAGAATCTTAAAATTTTTCTAAAGGAAAAATGTCTTGGAATGTTAGAAGTTTTCTATATAAAAAATTTGAGGATTTTTCAATAGGAAAGATTTAAAAATAAAATTCTATTGAATAATATGCGAATATTTCTATTGAAAAAACCTTATCCTTTTTATTTCCATAGAAAACCCCATTAAACCTTTGTTTGCATTTTTCGATAAGAGAAATTATTTTAAATAAATTCGTTAATAAAAAATTTCTAAGAATCTGTAATTTTTTAAAAGCAAAAATGTCTCAGAATGTTTGAGAACTTTTCTATTGGAATAATTTGCAATTTTTTTTTACAATTAGAATTTTTTAGGAAAATGTTTTTAAATCTTAGAATTTTTTAAACGAAAAAGTCTCGTAATCTTTAAATTTTTTAAATTCTGATTAATTTTTATTAAAAAATAAAAATTGTTTTATTCGACCTTTAAAATATTATATTTTGAGGATGTTTATTCTGGCTCGAGGTCATTATTTTCTTTACTAATTAAAACCATGATATTCTCGTAGCATAATTTTCAAGAAAATTATTTTTTGTTTTAAATTTATTTATGTTGGTCATTTTTGCAAGACTTAATCGACACGTGTTTCGGAATTTGTCAAGATTCCATTGTCAAGATTATTTAGCAAAAATAGAAACGATTTACTACAAAGTAGCAAACGAGTCTAATGACAAATCGTTTGTGCACAAACTAGAATATTAATACATATTCGCCTCTATTCACAATATTCACAATATTAAAAAAAAGTGTCCGATTTTGCATTAAATGCCTTATATATTCTAAATTCTCGATCGATTTAAACCAGAAGAAACGTCTGCCTTCGATAGCGTTTCAAGAAATGCTTTGATTTACAAACTTTTTAAAATGGGCGTCTCTTACAAATTTGTGCGATTCATAGAAAGAATTTACAGCAACACACAATCTGCCGTTTGGACTGGTGAAGAATTTTCGGAGTATTTTGAAACCAAATCAGGTGTTAAGCAAGGGTGCTTATTGTCGCCATTACTTTTTGCCCTGTACATTAACGATCTACATGAAGTTTTGGAAGGTGGACTAATGGTTGAAAATATAAATGTCCGTCTTTTACTATATGCTGATGACATAGTCATATTAGCTGATGATATTGCCGTAATGCAACGAATGATTAAAAATCTGGAAAATTATTGTTACATGTGGAATCTTGAGGTTAATCTAAACAAATCCGAAATTCTAATATTTAGAAATGGTGGCCGATTAAGTCGGCAAGAAAAATGGTTTTTTAAGGGAGAAGAAGTAAAAATATCATCCGAATTTAATTATTTGGGAGTAATCTTTACGCCGAAGCTAAAGTTCAATAAACATTTAGAAAAAAGAAGCATACAAGCGAAAAACGCAATAAACACAACATGGCAAGATTTAATTGGGAAACATGAAATTAATTTAAGAATGAAGTGGAAGGTTTATCTTGCAGTATGTAGAGCAATACAATCATATGCGGCTCAGGTATGGCGTTTTAGACATTTTGAAGAAGTAAATAAGCTGCAACGATATTACATGAAGAAAATTTTAAATTTACCAAGCTTTACTCCTAACTACATTCTTATGCTAGAAACCAGTGCTGAAGACAGTCATATTTATACTTTGGGGCTCAATCTTAAATATTTAAGCAGAACAATGTTCCATTATGGAGAAGACAGATTGCCTCACCAGCTATCCTTAATATTATTACGTCGTAACATTTTCTGGGCAATCGAATTAAAGTCGAAAGCTTTGTCATTTAACATTAATTTGCCAGAAACAAACCCAACTGAGCTACAATGGAATCAATTTAGCACGGAACTACTAAATAATATGAAAAGTAGTACTTTAAATGAAAGATTGCAAAGAAAATCTGAATCAACCACAAGAATCTACAAATATCTGGATTATGAAAGAGGAAACCATTATTTCCAGGATAATTTTAACACAAATAATATCACTTGGATCTTTAAAGCACGTAGTGGGCTTATTGCGTTAAACTACAACATGTTTGGTGCGTCAGACGTAGACAGGTGCTGTAAATTGTGCAATCTGCATGAATTGGAAACTTTTCAACATTTTCTTGGGGGCTGTCCAGTGCTTAAAGAATTTAGGCTTGCTTGCTTTCAAAAATCTAATTTAACGGAAGAAGAGATAATTCATATTTTAAATGGTATAAATGAAGAAGACTGGACAAACTTAGTTAAATATTTAAAATGTACTTTAAAATACAGAAACTTTTTGTTAACTGAATTTAATTAATTTTATAACAATAATTGTTACTTATTTTTTACCAAAAATGCTGATAATTAATTGTGATCGTTCGACAGACGTTTTTAAAAAACATGTCGTTAATATTCTATTTTATTTTCTTGTTTATATGCATAAATGAATCATTGAATTAAAATTGTAAATTAATCTTTAATATATTTATAAATAAAGAAAAATTCTAATTCTAATAAAATTCTAAAATGTTTTTTGCAATAATCTTTTCTACATTGTTAAGGGTATTAATATATTCGACCAAGCTGCATTTAACTACTTTTTCTATTTTTCACTTGAATTTTCTTTCCTTTCTAACTAAATATTCTCTTATAACTAATAAGCCAATTTAAATTCAATACATACTCATACAAAAGTACTGTAAGTTTACATTAGTAGTATAAAAACGTTTCAATTCTAATTTAAAAATGAAAAATTTTTAATTGGTATACGATATGTTTTCATTTAAAAAATTCCAATAAAAAAGGGATATATTAAGTAACCACTTTATAGGATGACTTTAAGTGGTCAATTAGTTTAAGGAAAATTTAAAGTAGGAAAATTAGTAAAGGGAAATTCTTAAGAATTTAATAAAATTTTGGAACTCATCACGATGGTCCAAAAAAGTTTCTAACAAAAAATGGCATACCTTAATAAAATGTACTTCAAAATTTATATTTACGGTACAAAAAATAACGTAGAATATTTTTAAAATATTTTGTTCTGATTTAGCGAATCTAAATCTATTTGAATTCGTTATTTCAAATTGGGACTACAGTGCGTATGAGCGATATTACCAAAAGTTAAATATCAATCATACGCCTAGGTATTTTAAGTTATATGAGAAGCTGCATACCAAAATATAATTTTTTGCTCATTAACAGTTTTTGGGAAAATAATGATAACAGTATGCAAAAAAAAAAAATATACCTTTCAAATGACCTAGTTGTAGAAAATTCCTCATTATTCCCTCCAAACTTCTCATACACCCTAAAATTTTAAAGTTTTTGTTGTAAAATTGTTTTTCATGGTTTTTGCCCTTATCCACTTGTAACACAGACATTTTTTAGTCGATTTTTATATCCTCCAACTATAGTATGATAATTTACTAACTTTATCATTTCGTTTGTAACGCATCGAAATATCGCAAATCGTTGAACGGCCTTCAAGGTAAGGGGTTAAAAACTGTAAAAAGTGTGCTTTTGGTATTAACATTTTTAATTAATTCAAATTCTGATTAATTTTTATTAAAAAATAAAAATTGTTTAATTCGACCTTTAAAATATTATATTTTGAGGATGTTTATTCTGGCTCAAGGTCATTATTTTCTTTACTAATTAAAACCATGATATTCTCATAGCATAATTTTCAAGAAAATTATTGTTTTTTCATCATAATTTTCATCAAGATTATTATTTTTTTTTTTTTGTTTTAAATTTATTTATGTTGGTCATTTTTGTAAGACTCAATCGAAACGTGTTTCGGAATTTGTCAGATTCCATTGTCAAGATTATTTAGCAAAAATAAAAACGATTTACTACAAAGTAGCAACCGAGTCTAATGACAAATCGTTTGTGCACAAACTAAAATATTAATACATATTCGCCTATATTCACAATGGGAATTATAAAGACGAAGAAATTGTATCATACTAATAAGGCAACGATTGTCAATAACCAACAAAAATATTTAAAACAATTTTTCATATGATAGTCCATTGGACAGCAACAATATGTTATTTATTGTGGTGAGTGTAATAATCCATATTAGGGTTATTCATCACTATGGCGTGCCAACCATTATGTTCAAATTCTGATTAATTTTTATTAAAAGATAAAAATTGTTTTATTCGACCTTTAAAATATTATATTTTGAGGATGTTTATTCTGGCCCGAGGTCATTATTTTCTTTACTAATTAAAACCATTCTCATAGCATAATTTTCAGGAAAATTATGTTTTTTTTTTGTTTTAAATTAATGTTGGTCATTTTTGCAAGACTTAAAAAAAATAATAATAATTTTCTTGAAAATTATGCTATGAGAATATCATGGTTATAATTAGTAAAGAAAATAATGACCTCGAGCCAGAATAAACATCCTCAAAATATAATATTTTAAAGGTCGAATAAATTTTTATTTCTTAATAAAAATTAATCAGTATTTGAACATAATCGTTGGCACGCCATAGTGATGAATAACCCTAATATGGATTATTACACTCACAACAACAAATAACATATTGTTGTAGTCCATAGATGGGAATTTTTCATTACCATTGAAATTTAATTACCATTGGTTGATATCAATGGTAATGAAAAAATTTTCATTACCATTTAATGGTAATTAAATTTTTTTAATTGAAAAAATAATTACTAATGGTAATGAAATGCACCAATTGTTGAAAAACACCAATTATAATTGGTTTCAAAACCATTGGTTTGCATATTTTTGTTTTTTTGAAAAGTTAAAAATTTAAACATCAAAGTATGTTTTTCAAAAAAAATATGAAAATGTGAAAGACAAAAAACAAAACGCAAATAAAAATTTCAAATATTGTGTTATACAAAGGCAATCAACGTGTGTTTGGTTTATAAAATGTGAAAAACTAAAACAACAGATATTTCCAAATATTAACGATTTTGACAATATTGTGACGACTTTTACTAATGGTAATTATTTTTTTTAAGTGATGCCATACCAATGGTAATTATTTTTTTTTAATTTTCATTAGTAATTAAATTGATAAATAATTTAATTGGTACAATTGATACAACCAATGGTAATGAAAAAAATTTCATTACCATTGACATCAATTAAATGGTAATTAAACCATCAATTAATTGGTCCCATTAATTAATTAGTCCCATCTATGTTGTAGTCCAATGAAATATCATATGTAAAATTGTTTTAAATTTTTTTGTTGGTTATTGACAACCGGTGCCTTATTAGTATGGTACAATTTCTTCGTCTTTATAATTCCCATTGTGAATAGAGGCGAATATATTTTAATATTTTAGTTTGTGCACAATCGATTATTCATTAGACTCGTTTACTACTTTGTAGTATATCGTTTCAATGTTTTGCTAAATAATCTTGACAATGGAATCAGACAAATTCCGAAACACGTGTCGATTAAGTCTTGCACAAATGACCAACATAAGTAAATTTAAAAAAAAAAAAAAAAAAAAACAATAATTTTCTTGAAAATTATTCTATGAGAATATAATGGTTTTAATTAGTAAAGAAAATAATGATCTCGAGCAGAATATTTTTAATTAATGGTATAATGCTCTTGAAATTTGGAACGGTGAAAAAAAAATTTAGAAAAAGTACTTTTTGGAAATTTGTTATAAAGTCTACCTTCGGTACTTTTTATGTTTCCTGATGATCATTGACACTTGATAATTAGAATGTAGAAAAGAAAAATTTGGAAAAAGTAATTTTTCGAAATTCCGTTTCTAAGGGTCATTAAAGGTTTAAAAAACTGTAATTTTGGTAGTTGTTATATATCCTGAATAATGGTCCCAGAAATAGAAAATTTGGAATATATTATCCATGGGTGAAATATCATTCTGGAAAAAATACTTTTCGTTTTTAAGGGGGTTAAAAATGTTGTGCTCTGTTACTTATAATAATTCCTAAATTATTCAAATTTTGATTAATTTTTATTAAAAAATAAAAATTATTTTATTCGACCTTTAAAATACTATGTTTTTGTGTAGGTTTATTTAAGCTCGAGGTAATTTTTTCCTTTACCAATTTAAACTATGATATTCTCATAGAATAATTTTCAAGAAAATAATTTTTCTGTTTTAAATTTATTCATGTTGGTCATTTTTACAAGACTTAATCGACACATGTCTCGGAATTTGTCAGAATAGGTCAAATAAAAGAATGATTTTATATGAGGGGCTCAAAGCACAAGGGGTTTAAGTGACTTTTTTAAAAAAATTGAGTTAACATATGGAATTAGTGGGTGAAGTTCACAGAAGTTCAAAGCACAAGAGGTCAATGTGAAATTCATATCCGTTAGCGAGATATGGTGACAATTTTTTGCTCTTGTTACTAAAGTGCCTGTTTTACTTAGAGCACAAGGGGTATATGAGCACTTAAACCCCTTGTGCTCCAAGCAATTATTAAAATTTAAAATTTCACGTGGACAAAGTGGTTGAATTCCGAAAAGTTCGTGTATTAATAATAATAAAATTTAGCAAGAACATCTTAGGTCGGTAACTATCGGTCAAAGTTTGAAAAAATTGCATTTTTCAATCAAAATTCATATCCAAATTTTTTCACCAAATCCGGCTCAAAAATAAGGAATTGTTGCGTACTTTATAGGAAAAATATGAAAAAAAGTTGGTCCACAGATGCTGATTTTTGAACATAAAAATTATTTTTTATCCAAATTGGTCTCAAAACTTTGAAAATGTAAAGCATGTTATATCAAAAATATTAAAAAATATAAAAAACACGATTTTAGTTCAAAAATGCTGATCAAATTTTTGGTCCACAGATACTAATCAGAATTTTTGGACCAAAATCGTGTTTTTATATTTTCATGTTTTTTATATTTTTCACATTAGCTACTCAACATTTTTCGACTTTTAAGACAAATTTGGTTAAAAAATATTTTTTATGTTTGAAAATCAGCATCTGTGGACCATAATCGCTATTTTGGAATTTTTTAAATATTTTTCTTATAAAGTACACAAAAGATCCTTATTTTTGAGCCAGATTTGGTTAAATAATTCGGATATGAATTTTGGTCCAAAAACGTATTTTTTTTTAAACTTTGACCGCTGGTTGCTTACTAAACTAAAGATAACCTTGCAAAAATTTTTCATAAATTGTCCCACAATTAAATACTAAGTGGCCATCGTTCGGCAGGTATTACGGCACGAAATTCGAATGTTTAGATTTGACGGGACGCCCTAATGAGGATAAAGATGAGCCCGATGATGTCTTGGAATCTGATTATGATGACTAAAAAATTAAACAAAGAACCATTAAAGATTTTAGTAATAAAATGTGGTTTTCCTTTTACGTATAACTTACATTTTTTCATATGTTTAGAAATTTATAAAAAAAAGTTAGAGCACAAGGCGTATAAGTGCGACTTACTTACTTCAAAGGCATTTTTTTTTTTGAAAAAAAAAATTTGATGAAAAAAAAATGATAAAAAAAAAATAATTTGATGGAAAAAAATATTCCAAAAATAATTTTATGAAAAATAAATTTGATGAAAAATAAAGTTTGATGAAAAAAAAAAAAATTGATAAAAAAAAATTTATGAAAAAAAAAAAAATATGAAAAAAAACTTTTTTTGTTGAAAAATAATTATGTTACTTTTTATTCACCAGCTGGTGAAAATCGGTTTTAGTCACCATGCGAATTATTATCTAAGTTAAAAACCCAAGTTATTAAAATTTTTGGTTTTAAGAAAATGAAAATAGTAATTCTTGTTTTCTTTTTCGTTAATTGTTAGCTTATATAGTCAAACTGAGGTGGCGTCCTGAAACTTTTTTTAAAATTAGACACCAGCCTAAAAACATTATCATGTTAATATGTTTAGATTTGACGGGACGCCCTAATGAGGATAAAGATGAGCCCAATGATGTCATGGAATCTGATTATGATGACTAAAAAATTAAACAAAGAACCATTAAAGATTTTAGTAATAAAATGTGGTTTTCCTTTTACGTATAACTTACATTTTTTCATATGTTTAGAAATTTATAAAAAAAAGTTAGAGCACAAGGCGTATAAGTGCGACTTACTTACTTCAAAGGCATTTTTTTTTTGCATTTGCAAAAGATGGTATTTTTTTAACTTATTAGATTAAAATATATCTCAGGATCTCTATTAACTCAAAAATAATATTCTAGATATCATCTAACATTTTTTATTGCAAGTTAGCTTTAACCTCTTTTTTCTCATAATTAAATATAAGGCACTTGAACCCCTTGTGCTCTAACCCCCTCATATTTATTATGTTTAATATTTTTTGGAAAAAATTAAGGTGTTTCTATAGTAAATATTTGTCAGAACCTAAGTTTTTTTTACGCAAAATGTCTAACAATCTGGGAATTTTTATGTAGTATGAAAAATGTCTCTGAATCTAAGACTTTTTCTGTGTGAAGAAGGTCCCAGAATCTGAGACTTTTTCTATAAGAAAAATGTCTCAGAATCTGATACATTCCCCATAGGATAAAGGTTTCAGAATCTAAGAACTTTTCTTTGGGTAAAAGGTCTCCGATGCTACGACTTTATCTATTCGAAATATTTTTAAGACTTTTTTATGGGCGAAAAAACTCAGAATCTGAGACTTTGTCTATGGTAAAAAGAATTTTTTCTCAAGCAAAAGTTTTCAGAATCTTTTACTTTTTCCATAGAAAAATTTGTCAGAATCTAAGACTTTTTTATACACAAAAAATGCATCAGAATCTGAGCCTTTTTTTAGAATAAGACAACGTCTATTATAAAAAATGTCTGCGAATTTTGTACTCTTGCCCAAAACATTAAATCATGATAATGTTTTGCGGAAGATTTGGCTGTACTTGCCAAAGCAAAGTTTTTTTTAGAAAAAATAATGTTATATAACTTTGCATTTCCATGCAAAACGAATTAAAATATCAGTTTAGGACCGCATTAAAAAACCAAAAGAACTGTACATTTCGTATGCGAGTGCAAAAATAAGTGCAAAAAAGTGTTTTTACATATTGGAGAGTACAAAAGATTCGGCACCAATGAATATAACACTCTCACTTGTTTTATATACATTTGATAAACAAATGGAAAATTTTTATGCGAAAAGCTTAGACTTGGTGAAAAAGTAGTTTTGGTAAAAAAAATTATTTTTTTTTCACGAAAAACAAAATTATGTTAAAAAAAAATTAATGAACCCAAAATTTTTGGTGAAAAAAAATTTTGATGAAAAAAAGTTTAACTGAATGAAAGTAAAATTTTTTGATGTAAAAAAAAATAGATGAAAAAAATGCCTTTTAATAAAAAATTTGATAAAAAAAAATTTTTGAAAAAAAAATATAATAAAAAAAAATTTATAAAAAAAAAAAATTTTGATGAAAAAAAAATTGATGAAAAAAAAAATTTAAAAATTTAAAAAATTGATGAAAAAAAAAAATTATGAAAAAAAATTTGATGAAAAAAAAATTTTATGAAAAGCAAAGTTTGATGAAAAAAAAGAAATTGATGAAAGAAATTGATGGAAAAAAAATTGATGAAAAAAAAAAAAAAATTATGAAAAAAAAATTTGATGAAAAAAAAATTTTATGAAAAAAAAATTTGATGAAAAAATAAAATTATAAAAAAAAAATAATTTGATGAAAAAAAATATTACAAAAATTAATTTTATGAAAAAAAAAATTTGATGAAAAATAAAGTTTGATGAAAAAAAAAATTGATAAAAAAAAATTTATAAAAAAAAAAAAAAATTATGAAAAAAAACTTTTTTTGTTGAAAAATAATTCTGTTACTTTTTATTCACCAGCTGGTGAAAATCGGTTTTAGTCACCATGCGAATTATTATCCAAGTTAAAAACCCAAGTTATTAAAATTTTTGGTTTTAAGAAAATTAAAATAGTAATTCTTGTTTTCTTTTTCGTTAATTGTTAGCTTATATAGTCAAACTGAGGTGGCGTCCTGCAACTTTTTTTTAAATTAGACACCAGCCTAAAAACATTATTATGTTAATATCTCACAATCTGATACTTTTTCTATTCCAAAAATGTTTTAGAATCCCTGTTTATTCAAAATATATCAGAATCTTGGACTTTTTCTAAACAGAAAATGTCTCAGAATATGAAAAAAGTAGTCATAGCATCAGAGACTTTTTATGTAGAAAAAATTTCTATAAATTTGAGACTTTTAATGTCTCAGAATCTACACATTTTCTTATGCGAGAAATGAATCTGGGGACTTTTTATGTAGAAAAATATTTTTGAATTTGATACTCCTAAGTAAATAAGTTTTTTATAGTCATATATAATTTTATAAACCTCATATATGATTATTAGCCTGTCCCGAAAAATAAAATTTAAGGTAATGGGAAAAAAACGATGCTCTTTCAAGAGCGGATAATGGGAAAAATAATAAAAAAAAAAATTGAGTATTTCTTTGCCTCCCTACAAAATATTTTTAGTTTTGGCCGCTATTGGTGTCAAAATTTGCAGAATGTAGAGCACATTAAGGAAAAAATATTTGCATGATGAAATTTAATTCACTTGTTCAATTGTTGTTGCAAAAACTAGTAAAATAAAAGTTTTTTTTTGACTTTTTTCTCTTAGTGGCTTAAAATGGTACTAAAAGAACATAGACGATTTAAAGTACACTTTTGAACTTGATTGATTCATTTTTCTTAAAATAATTTGGGGTCCAAAGTTATTCCATGAAAACTTTTTAAATATTTTTCCCTTAATGTTCAAAACAAAAAAAAAAATTATGTGGTTTGAATTAAGAAAGGTGTGAAAGAAAAATTTATTTTTCTAAAAATGTTTAAAACATCCTGGTTTGTTTTTTACTAGTTTCATATAATCCAGTTATTATAATCATCAGAAAAACTTTTAATGTCAAATTTATTCAGTTAATAGTCAATTATATTCTATATGTGAAAATTATTAACAGATCGCAGCCGCCAAGGATTGAACCCATGATCTGTAATGTTTTTGCTTTTAACTGCCTCTTTTTTTTTGACAAACTATACTATGGCGAACTTTAACTGGTTGTAGGGAGGCAAAGACAGACTCGATTTTTTTTTTAAATATTTTTAACATTTTTAAGAAATAAAATTGTTTGACCTCGAGCTCAAACAATTTTATTTCTTAAAAATTATAACTAAAAGGTCGAATAAAAAACAACACTAATTTATTTTTAACATTATCAGCTCTATAGAAAATTTTTAAAATTTCTTACTAAATCCGCGATGTGGATTTCTTTTATTCTTATGAGATTTCGGGGAAGGCATTTGGAGTCTCAGCAGAAGGTTTTCCACCATAACACAATTTTTTCAAATAGGTTAACTCGGAGAAATTGGTAATGAAGTTACGATTTCGCGATTTTTTATTACTTTAAAGTCAAATAATCAATAATAAATAAAAATGTTTTGCAATATTTTTGAATGTGATATTGTCAAGACAGGGAAGTTCTATTTTTTCAAATAGATAAAACCAACAAAAAAATTGGTTGTCTAGAAATAAGTCGAAATATGTGATTTTTTGGGGTTTTTACTTGCACCGTGATGCGGGAAGGTAAGGAAATACTTTCACTAAAATTTTATGGTGTCATTTTGACACCCAATAGAACCATGACCTTTCTGGTCAAACAAAAGATTAAAGTAAAATCAATGTTGGCAATCGGTAACTTTTAAATACCGTTACCCGTTTCAAAACCCTTTAAATTGAATACCGGTATCAATACCAATACTCAGTTTTGGTATCGGATACCTGCATCTAAAAACTTTTTCCTTAGGTATCGGTACATACCGGAATTGAAACGGTTTTTGTTAAAAACCATATTTTTTCTACAAAAAAAAAAAAATAATAGCCAACACAGCTCAACATGAAAATGCGTATTGGATTCTGGTAAGTGATTTATGTAGTGTTTGTTGCGCTGATTCCAAATCTGCTACCCAAATATGTCTATCACGTCAGGATTTGAGGTATTGAGGTTAAAGTGCCGAAAAAGGCCATTTTGGAAACTTTTTGAAAGCTTATAATATAAAATCCTGACATGCGATTGACTTGGTAGCAACCTCATTCAAAAGTATGTGATTTTTACTATAAGACAAAATAAAAAGTTCTTGAAATTTAATTTTCTTAAATGGTAAAAAAATTATTAACAAAAAACCTTCCATTTTTAAAATATTTAGTTTATTTACACAGTGTATTTAAACAAATTTCCATACAAATACACACATAAATATTAGATTTAAAGCACTTGCGGCTAATGATTTTTTCTCCATTATAAAAAATTAAATTCCAAGAAAATTTGATTTTGTTTGAAAGAGAAAATTATGCTCTTTCGAATGCGCTTGATATCAAGTCATTCGCATGCCAGGATATTATGTTATAGGCATTTAAAAATGTCCAAAATGGGCCTTTTTTGACACTTTAACCGCGATTTTCTCAAAATTGTGACGTGATAGAACAAATTTTGTGATTTTTTCCTATTCTGAGATTCTTATGAATATCTCTTCACTAATCGTAAAGAAAAAAAAATGTTTTCGAATTTAAGATTTTTTACCAGAAAATTCCATTTTTGTTTTGATTAAAGTTAGGGTAGTGTCTTTTGCCTTTAAGTTAATTTTTTGACTTGAAAATCGGAAAATTCAAAAAAAAAGCAAAAAAAAGTATTTTAAAATTAAATATTTTTTTTTGAATAAAGAACACAAAGTATTGAAAAATAACTTGTTTTAGAAAAATATTGTATTTTAATGTTTTTTTTTTTCTTTTCGAAACTCAGTAATATGTATTTAGAGACTCAAAGAAAAACTTCTCAAGTAAAAAAATATCTTACTAACTAAAAATTGTTTCCACTCATTAAAACATTTTTAGGAATTGTCGAGGGCCTAAAAATATTTGACAAAGTCTAGTTTATGTTGACAAATTATTTTTTTTAGTAAAAACAATAACTTTTAGATGCATATTTTTAAAGATTTTAGTGCATATTATAGGCACATATTACAATTCGAAAATCTTAAATACAATTGACTAATTCTGAAAATCAGTTGACTCCCTGCAAGCATTTGGAAGAAATATCGCCTAAGAGATCCAATTACATTTAAAAAATTTCCAATTATATTTCTAAAATTTCAAATTATATTTCAGAAACTTACATTTATATTTCAGATATTACAATTTATAACCAAAAAAATTTTAATAACATTTCAAAAAATTTCAATTATATTGGAAATTTTTGAAATATAATTGGACATTTTTAAATATAATTGGAGATTCTAAAATATGATTGGAAATTTTTTGTTAAATAATTTGTATTTTCTGAAACTAAAGTGGAAATAGTGTACTCATTTTTGTTTTTTTCATTCAAATGTTATGATTGAAGCACTCTTTGCAGCGCTGATTAATGCGCAATAATGATGCAGTGAAATCATGTGTCTTTGTCCAAAACTCATGTTTTTTATTAAAAAAGTGGTAAACATATTCAAAAGGAAAGCATGTATGAAATTTTATCAAAATGAAATTTTATATTACAAGTTTTATATAAAAAATCTTAAGAAAAATTAAAAATGTTGTCCCCTTACTTTAACTGCATCCTCAAGAGCGCTCTTTGGATGCTCTTCGCTGTGTCGCCAAAATTTCGATTTATTTTTGCTGGGTACTTACTGAATAGCCAAATTATTAAAAATAATTCATTGTGCATCGTTGCGTATGATTGTTATTAAAAGGCAATTACAAAATTAATCATACGCCTTATACCCGTGTAAAAATCGATTAAGCTGTCCATTCACTTGCAATAAAATTGCTCAACTTAAAAAAAAATTATTTTGCAATATTATTGTCGTTTTACCCTACACAGCAAATAAAATTGCTCAATACTTAAACCCAATATATTGTACAAGATATAAACATAAACATAACATAATAAAAGTTGTACAATATAGACAACACACTGATAAAATATATTGCAGTATTCTTGTTTGTACAATAAATATCAAAAGTGTTTTGATATTCTCCAATATATTGCACAACCGTAAATATTACATACACACAAGCGATATTATTGTACAATTTGAAAAGTTGAACAATAATATTTCAAGTGAATGGGCAGCTTTAGATCTTGTCAGATCTACTTTTATCTAATTATATATGATTGCATCTGATTGTATATAATTATATCTGGTCAGATATAATTAAATGTCAATTTTGTAGCAATGTTGACCAAATCCGAGATATAATTAGATCTCGATTTTGGACATTTCAGATATAATTATATGCAATCAGATACGATCATATATGAACATATATGAACAGATCAGATAAGATCTAATACATTTTTACACGGGTAATTATAAAAAAAGTTGACCATCTTCAAATGCGGTTAAAAAAAATCTAGCGCTAAACTAAAAAGGGTTTTGTTTTGGAATATGTCAACTTTCATTTGCTGTTGGTTTTATACTATTTCGATTTTGGTTGTTGCACTGAGCTGTTAATGAAAATAAAATTTTTGTATGTTTTTGTGTTTTATTTAATAGAAATTGTGCGTTAGTTCTCTCTCAATTAAATAAAAAATATGCAATTTATTGCACCTTTAAAGCAATTTGTGTAGTTTAAGTGAGGATTTTACAGCTCTGCTAAAAAATGCATTTATGCAAAAAAAAAAAACATGATTTCAAAAAAGTGGTCTATTCGTCCTTATTTGCATGAAGTGTTTAAATGTAAAATTATAAACAAATTAAAAAAAATGTTGCTCAAAAAAACTTTTTAAGTAGTAAAAACGTAAATGTGGTAATTAAGTATTTAAGCTCCATTTTTCATGTAATCGAGTTCATAGCCCTTCCGGGGCCCAGTAAGGTTGGAGCTATGGGCATTTGCCCCATGTCCCCTAATGGCTAGAGCGGTACTATTAATAGCAAACATCTCCCAAAGAAGAATAATAGTTTTATCTTAAAGAACAATTGACAAAACCCTGCCAGATATTGACAAAACCCTGCCAGATATTATTTTTTTTAATGTAAAATAAAAAATGTTATCATTATTTAAGTATTTTACTTAAATATGACACTTTATATTTAATCTTTATCTTCAGTCAAAAAACAAAAATAAAAAATGTCAAAAGTGACAAACACAGAATTCTATTGTATTTGGCAGTAAAACGAGTACGTAGCATTTAAGTGAACATAATGTAAGATTGTGAGACCTGGAAATAAAATGTACAAGTGTTTAAGTGCGCATATGAGTGTTTGCGTGCCAACGTTTTGTTTTATATCAGAAATACGTGTGTAGAAAATTAACAAAAAAAAAAACAAAAAGATGTACAAATTCTACACAGAATAGGACAAAATAAACACACATTTTTTTGCTTAACATTTTTTATCTTCAACTAAAAAAATATCACGTTTCTTCTTTTTTCCTAACTATAAATAGCTAAAACATTTTTTTTTATCAAACTCATAATATAGAAAAAAATATAGTAGAAATACAATTTTCATAAACATTTACCGCTTGACATAATGGGAAAAGATAATTTTGTTGAGATTATAATATAAATATTTAAGTATATAACCTAGGGTAGCACGAATAATGCATTTCTTTGAATTGAGATTTCCGGGAAAAATATGGCATATTAAATTATCAAAACTCTATGCTAAAATTTTTAGCTAAGTCGGACAATTTTAACCCGTTCCGTTCGGATTTACCCTGAAAAAAAAAATACAACCCAATTTTTTTTAGATTTTTTTATTTTTAGCTACACACAGTAATACAAAATCGAACTTTACAAATCGGAATGGAATGAAACCAATAGCAAATGAAAGTTGCCATTTTACTTCAACTAATACTCGAAATTACAATCGGTCCAGTACCTACTCACTGAAAGTAAACCACTGTGCACCATTGCGTATGATTGCTATTAAAAGGAAATTACAAAATTAGGCATACGCCACTTATACAGTTTTCAATCTATTATTCCTATAATTACACTGTGCTACAAAAAACACTAAATCGAATATATTTTAGAAATGAGGTAGTTAAGGTTGTAGGTCTCGTCGAAAAGATCACAAAAATGCCCATCAAACTTGCGAGACACCCTCAAATTTTAAAGTTATTGTCAAAAAACGATTTTTTGGCACTTTTCTCACTATACCACGTGTAACTTAAAAAATTTTTAACCGATTTTCAATTTTTGAACTGTTTTGGATAGAAGAAGGATAGGGCTTTTTATGTGTGAGAATCGGTCTACACATATAAGAAAGATATGAATTCATTTTTTCAACAATATCAAATTTTTTTGTTATTTTTTGAAAATTTTTTGAGTTTATCGATTTTTTCTGCCATAGTTCGTTCATCCACATTTATATTTATACACGTTTTCTTAAAGAAAATTCAATTGTGAATACGATGAGCTTCATTCTGAAAAAAATCATATAATAATTGACAGAGTTGTGATAATTTTTCTAAAAAAAAATTAAGATTTTGCATGAAATTGCCGTTCGGACAACCCAGGAAAAAAAATAAACGAACATACTGAAAGGTCGCGTATCATTATTTTTAAGGTTTTTGGCGCCCTGAATTCGAATTTTACCTTGAAATTGCGCTATCTTATTAAATTTTTGATACATCAATTTATGTGCAATATCTCAAAAACCCGTCGCGATAGAGCAATTTTAAAGGTCAGATACGGATTCAGCGTGCCAAAAACCTTTTAAACAAATCTTAATTTTCTTTTTTAGAAAAATTATCACAACTCTGTTAATTGTTATCCGATTTTTCCGGATAAAGCTCATCGTATTCAAAATTAAATTTTCCTTAAAAATGCGTTTATAAATATAAAGTTTGTTAAACGAACTATAGCATAAAAAAATCGATAAACTCGAAAAATTTTCAAAAAATAACAAAAAAATTAGATATTATAGAAAAAATTAATAGATATCTTTCTTATTTGTGTAGACTAATTCATACACATGGAAAGTCCTATCACTCTTCTATCCAAAACAGTTAAAAAATTTAAAATCGGTTGACAATTTTCTGAATTACACAAGATTTAGTGAGAACAGTCCCAAAAAAACGTTTTTTGACAATAACTCTAAAATTTGGCAAGTTTAATGGCCTTTTTTTGATCTACTAGACAAAACAAACAACCTATAGTATGTCACATCAGAAGTATTATTTCACTGTAGCACAGTGTTATAATAGAAGTTCACCAACTTCAAATGCGTGTAAAAAAATCTAGAGCTGAACTAAAAAAAAGCCTTAATGGTTTTGTTATGGTAGATGCAAACTTTCATTTTCTTTTGGTTTCATCTAATTGCGATTTGGTTGTTGCTTTCTGTTAGTTTTTGTGATTAACGACAAAAAAAAATAATTTTGGTGAGATAATGCTTTCATCGTTTAAATTGGCATTGTAAAAGTTTGAAATTTCTGGACATAGTTCAGAACACGATAAAGAAGGGACATATCGAAATAATACTAAATCGCTTTGGCCGAAAATCAATGATCGTCAAAGTGTTGTAACGATTTGTGTTGCTAGGGTAAAATACTCAGCCTTTGTCCAGGTTCCGCCACAAGAAAATAATGTACACGTGCTTGTTTTGGTTTTTTAGATTTCACTCTCGGTTTTATTTATCATTCTAAAAATATATTTCATTTAAAGATATCGTATTAATTGCTTCGTTCCTCTTCGGCTCCTCTTCGGCAATCCTCGTTGGGCCACCTCCTTGGCTTCCTGTGGCCGGTTCTTTGATCTGGGTATCCTACTGGAACAGATTATATCCTAGAGATACCATTCGGGTTCCTCGTTACACTCGTTATCCTTCGGCTTTGGTCGGGTCACCTCGCTCGTGCTTCGATATTTATACGGGCTTGTTCACTGGTCGTGCTAGAAAACCACTCCCAGTCTCCAACCCAGTTGCCTTCACAAATCGTCTGTCCAGTGGTCCACTCGTGTTTGGTAACCACTCGTGAACCCTCGTACATCCGACCCGTGATCACTGGCCAACGTTTCCCGCACAATCCTACGCCACAACACCTTCGGTAGCTGCTCGGTTAACCAGCAGCCGCACCTGAAAGCTGGAACGATTACTACGCTACCTATCACCACACGTCCCTCGGAATCTGACTTCCACGGGTGCTCGCTAACCACCCGGTGAAGTGTTCCTTGGTTCGTCTACTTTCTTACCTTCGCCTGGTGCTCGGTAACCACCAGCCGAAGGGGATACTTATTTCCTGCAAAGGTGAGATTATTCCATCCGGTGCTCGGTAACCACCTTGTGGAATAGTTTCTAGACTACGGATTAATCTAATACCCTCCGGTGCTCGCTAACCACCTTCGGGAATGCTCGTTTAATCTAAAACTTATGACTAACTTCATACAGTGTTCGGTAACCACCGGCTGAAGTGTGCTACTCACTACTTACAACCCACTAGTGTCCTCGGGTGCTCGCTAACCACCGTCGGAGGGTTATCCTACCATTATCCTAACTTCGGCCAGGTGCTTGCTAACCACCAGTCGAAGCATATACTTAACTTATATTTGGATTTACTACGTCTTTCCCTGGTGCTCGATAACCACCAGTGAAAGTTCACTACTACTTATAGTAACTATAACTTCATAAGGTGTTCGCTAACCACCTAATAAAGTGTCTACCTTAAAATAATTACCAGAACTTACACACAGAATTGCTGATCAAAGATGAGACCCTTTTGTTAAAACACGCGTCTTTTATACAAATCTAAGCTTATAGAAAATACCAACAAAATATTATTCCTGTGTGTTGTTTTTATTTACCAAACGGTCAATATTAAAAACAAGTCCCTATATTTTGTTGCTACTTGTTTACTTGTTTATTACAAAAATAAAAGCCCACTGTATGTTGTTGCTACTTGTTTGTTACAAAATATTTCTACTGTTGGGTTCTGTTGCTTGTGTGCCTGCTATTTTAAAACTGTGTTGTTATTGTTATTTCATTAATCAGGGTATTTGTACACTGTGTACGGTAAGTATACGGACACTGTTTGTGACACAAGTTTGCAAGCAAACTGTTAATAAGCAAGATTTTTTTAAAAGTTTAGATGTTTGTCCATCCACACAAAAAAAATCAGAAACACGTTCATCTTTTTTTTTCGAGAAAATCGCATTTGAACTTTAAATTTCATAACAATTTAGTAATTTGCTTGTATTTTCTTGTGTCAACAGAGCGTATGACGGATATTTATGCAATTAATATTACTCATTCGCAACTTTAAAACAAAGAAATACAAGCAAATAACAAAATTGTTATGAAATTTAAAGTTCAAATGCGATTTTCTCGAAAAAAAAGATGAACGTGTTTCTGATTTTTTTTGTGTGGATGGACAAACATCTAAACTTTTAAAAAAATAAATAAAAAAGAAAAAAAAAAAGTGGCCGGATTTTTGATAAATTGACTTTTTTAATAAATGGAAAATTTCAGAACGGGTTCTGAAAATTTTCCAAAAAAAAAAAAATTGATCGATAGCCCATACAAAACTATATAAGAACCTAAATTTTTGACATTGTGGTGCATTCCGTTTTAATGTGATAAATATTTAATCAAGGCAACTCGCCACAAATTTTACCATTTTTCCAATATTTGACCACGCATCCTAAGCCCAGTTTTCGAAAATTTAAAAAACCAAAAACGCTATCCAAACAACCTATTCAGAAATTTACGGGACACATGTTTTTCTGTAGCGGGACATTTGGTGTGGAATGCCTCATATATAAGTTTGTCATGCCGTTTTTAACACCTACATTGGTATAGGACCAGGCGCGGATCCAAGTATAGGACCAGGCGCGGATCCGATTTCGAAAAAGAAAGAAGGAAAACAAAAGGAAGAGAAGAAAAAAGAAAGGAAAAAGGAAGACAAAGAAAAAAAGGAAGAGGAGAAAAAAAATCCTTAACATTGTAAAAAAATTTCAGAATTTAAAAGAAATCCAGGTATTTGTCTGAGAACCTCAAAAATTTTCTTGGGGAAAAATGTTTTGACTTTAAGAAATTATCTATATCAAAAATATTAATGATTTTTTCTTAAATCGGAAATTATTTTCGGAATTAATATAACAGAAGCTGAATTCTTTCAAATATTTTTTATTGGAAATCTGAAAATTGTTCTAAAAGAAAAATTGTTTTTTTAGAATGTAAAAAATTTTTGTAAGTATAAATCGGTGAATTAAAAAACTTTGTTACGGCAAATGTTTAGTGTTAAAATCTTGATGGGAAAAATTGACCAAAAACTGCTACAAATAAAACACGTGTGTTGAAATTTTAAAATATATAAAAGGAATGACAATTTATTTAATGTATCTTTAAGGGTTAATTAAGGGTTATTAAAGGTATAAAAAAGAATGTAAATTGATATTAGTAATGTCAATTTAGCTGTTAATTAATTTTTAATTTCCAACATTTAGGTTTGGAGAATGCCTTGGAGCCTAAAAAAAATGTTTAACAAGAGATATGCATCAAATGTAAAACTTATTTAGGACAATAAGTTTAAGATCTCTCAAAAAAATAAAACTGTAAAGTTAACAAATTTTTTTTTGTTAACTCGAGTTTACTGACTTTTTAGCAAATTTTTAGTTAAAATCAGCGTTTTAACTACTTTTTTGAGTTAAGTTCAATTTACGGAAATACTAGTTTTGAACAAAATTTGAATTAATTTTTTTATTTGAATTTTAAACTGAGTTTACGATTTTTTACTAATTAATTTGTTGATTTCTCGTAACATATTTGTTAAGTGAAAATTTTTTTAAATATTTCTTGTGTATCCTCCTATGCAAATCTCATAAGTTCTACTTAAGCTGAACTTAATGCTGTGAAAAAAAAGAAAAAAATAAGTGTTAGTGTTTAAAACCAATATTTAGCAAACCTACAATTTTTTACAAAAAAGTCACAAAAATTTAGCTGAATTAAACTAATTTTTTTGTTAATATGTTCATAAAAATATTACAAAATTTTTAGCTGAATTTTTAGTTAAAGTTACGGCTTTTTTGCTACATTCATTCTACGAAAAGTTAGCTAAATATTTTTAGTTAAATTAACTAGAAATTTAGTAGGTTCAAAATCAGGTGCTTTTTTAGTTAAATGTAACTAAATTTTTTGCTAACTTTACAGTTTTTTTTTTTTAGTGATTTGATAAAGAAATAAATATTAAAAAGAAAAACACATTTTAAGAATATGGGGCCAAACGCGTCAACGGTCCACACCCAAAAACAAATGTTGTCCGATTCAAGTATAATTTTGGAAAAATATTAGGTTAATGATAGGTAGTATAAATTACAAATATAAAATTTTTTGATGAAATATTGGCAGAGTTACAGGGTTGGGAAGTTTTGATATTTTTGAAAAGAATATATTTAGGTGAATTTTAATTAACACTTTGATGAAACAAAAATTATAATTTAAAAAACTAATTTTAAAGTATTTTTGATGGCCTTTAAAATGGAATCTGTGGTTTTTTTGAAAAAAACAAATTTGACCTTAAAATTCATGGTCAAAATAATAAATTGTAATTATCTTATAAGGGTCGCACTTTTAAATTTTTTTCACTAAGCCCATTAGAAAGCTTGACATTTTTTTTAATTTCGGTTTTTTTTTTTTAAAATGGTATGTATGATACTTTATGAGAAATCAACACTCAAATTAATTGAATGACCTGGCATATGCAGATGATCTCTGTCTACTGGCCCATAACTTCGAAAGCATAGAAAGTAAACTGAATGCACTCAAATCAAATGCCCTAAAAGTTGGTTTAAAAATCAATATAAACAAGTGAGAGTGTTAAATTCGGCTGTTCCGAATCTTTGATACCCTCCAACATGTTAAAATATATTTAAAAAAAATCAGAGGCGTTTTTTCTTTTGGGGTGGGGGCTATGTGGAGGTGGTTTGGGATACCTTCCCTATCGCGATAAATGTTAACTAATTTATTTGTTATGCTTTTTTAACTTTAGTAATACCATTTACTCATAATTTTTATGATTTTTTTAAATCCACGCCCACAAAAGGGGGCGGACCAAAAAAAACTTAATTTTGTAGCCCCCGGGGTCTAAGTGCAGGCCTTTGAAAACCTTCTGACATAAAAATATTTCATTTGTTTAACAAAAATGCAAAAAAAGCTTTAAAAAAGTGCGTTTTCTGAACTTTTTTTAAGTTCTTTAAGGGGGAACTTTTTTCCCCCTGATCCGATTTTACCCATTTCCGAACTTAACCGGCCTATGACCAAGAGACACATTCGTGCCAATTTTCAGGAGTCTAGCTCTCTTATTTTGGACTGAATCGTGTTTTATACAGACGGACGGACGGACGGACATTCATAGAATGACTTAAAATCGATCATAGATCAATAATATATATACTTTATGGGGTCCCCGATCGATATTTTTATGCGTTACAAACGGAATGACAAAGTGAGTATACCCCCATACTGTGGTTGGAGGGTATA
The DNA here is from genome assembly GCA_963921195.1 of Pegoplata infirma. Lineage (NCBI taxonomy): Eukaryota > Metazoa > Arthropoda > Insecta > Diptera > Anthomyiidae > Pegoplata > Pegoplata infirma. The sequence goes on along the minus strand of CAWUER010000693.1, from coordinate 188,561 downwards.
AAAAAACCAAGCTAATGCGTATAGCAACAACAAATACAAGTAACCTATTTATTGATGGAACAGCTATTCAAAACGTAGAGTCCTTCTGTTATCTCGGATGTATTGTTTCGAAAGAAAATGGTGCTAACGATGATATTGACAATAGGATAAATAAATCCCGAAATGCTATGTCAAAACTGCAAAATGTATGGCAGTCCAATGAACTGTCTCAACGCACAAAGATAAATATATACAATGCGTGTGTCAAATCGGTTCTTTTATACGGATGCGAAACTTGGGGCCTTACAAAATCGCAGTTAAGAAAACTGCAAACATTTGAAAATCGATGTCTGCGCAGAATAATACGATGCTTTTGGCCAAATACTATCAGTAATGCCGAATTATTAAGTCAAACTAACCAAAAATCTATCACCTACGAAATAAAAAAACGAAAATGTGGGTGGATCGGCCATATACTAAGGTCAAACAACACCATTGCCAAAACCGCTCTACAATACAACCCCCAAGGCCAAAGGAGGGTAGGCAGAAAAACACATGGCCAAAAAACACATGGCGCAAAACAGTAGAAAGAGAATTACAACCGGTTGGCTATTCATGGACAGATGCAATACGAACAGCACCCAATAGAACAAGTTGGATACAACTAACTGAGGCCGTTTGCTCCCAAGTTGGAGATTAGAGGATATATATATATACTTAAATTGGACAACATTTGTTTTTTGGTGTGGACCTTTGACGCGTTTTGCCCCATATATGGTTTTGAATTGAGAAAAGTGTGAAAGAAAAATTTTAATTTTTCTAAAAATTTAGACATCCTGGTTTGTTTCTTAATAGTTTCATATTATCCAGTTATAATAATCTTCAGAAAAACTTTTAATGTCAAATTTATTTAGTTAATAGTCAATAAAACTCTATATGTGAAAATTATTTACAGATCGCAGCCGACAAGGATTGAACTCATCATCATCTGTAATACTTTGCTATTAACTTCTTGTAACGTACAATCACTCTAGACCGATACGCCAAGTAGGCTGTTAAGCAAGTATCAACTAAATCTGATTTTTTCAATTCGAGTGTGGTTGTTGCTGTTTGTTTTTTTCTAACAGAAGAGTTTGTTATTGTAATTTGTGTAAACAAACTTATTTTTAGTAATCATTATTCTTCTTCCTCTCCTTCATCATTATTTTTGTATAAAAAAAAAATTTTGATTTACATTTAATTTTTCATAAAAACAGCATCGGAATCTGAAAATTCTAAAATAAAATTTTTAACTTGTTGAAACATATTAATTTTCCTTAAGAAAATATGACTCAGATATTAAAAACATATTTTTTTTAGAATTTTTCTTTACGAATATTGTGATAGAATTTGATAGGTTTTTGTTGAGTTTCTTTGCCTAAGAATCTTAATATTTCTTAAGGAAATTTTTAAAATTCCTTAAACTATTTATCAATAAAAGTATTTTTAAAAAACAAAAATGTTAAAGGCTGAAAGTTTTTCTATTCAAAAAAGTCTCATAATCTCAAAAATTTTCAAAGCAAAAGAATCTAAATTTTAATGATAAGAGTGATTTTTTTTAGAACCAGTTTTAAATTTTTTTATTTAACACTAGTTTGCAAATTAAATAAAATTTTGCAAATTTACGACATTTTGCATTTATTTTTTTATATGTAAAATCTTGCACTGAATCCGAAAATGAAGTCCGAAGATTCAAAAGTAGAACAGTTTTTAAGATGTTGCTAACTTTTTAAATTTTCAAATTTTTAAAAAGTGGTTTCAGACCAAATCAGTGGATTTAATTTTTTGACCTGATTATCGCCTATTATTTAACATGATTACCGCTATTCATCGATATATTGACAAATTTGCTAAAATTTTACTGAAATTTGTAAAAAAAGTAAATTCTACTGTAAATTTCATAGAGAATTTCATAATTTTTTTTTAATTCAATACTCTGTTTACAGTTCAATTCTGATGATTTATTAGACATACGTGTTACTTTTAAAATTTTCAACGGATTTTTTAAAAAGTTTCTTAACTCCTTTGTAATAGAAAAAACTTGAACTCTAAACAAAGAAATTAGTTTTAAGAAACATTTTCTTTGCGAAATTTACATACAATTGAATTTACTTTTTTTTTCCACATTTCGGTAAAATTGAAGCAAAATCTTCTATATGTCGATTAATAGCTTCTAAGGCAATAATCAGATTGAAAAATACTAAGTATAAAATTGATAAAGCATTGAATTACCTTTAATTTAGAACCAAAAAACAATAAATCCACCGATTTGGTCCGGAGATATTTTTGTTTAAGTAAAATCACTTTTTTTAAAAACCTGATAATTTGAAAAGATAGCAATAACTCGAAAACTGTTCTACTTTTGAAACTTGGTACTGCATTTTCTGTTTCAGCGCTAGATTTTACATGAAAAATTAAAATGTCGTGGATCCAAATCTCTGAAAACTAGTGTAAGTAAGAGTTCTGGAACGAGTTTAAAACAGTTGTGTCTTAAATTTAAGTTATGAAACATATCCGTAACGTGATCTAGAGAAGTGAACAGAAAAACCTTCAAAATGGCAAATGTAATGCATTACCATGTAGTGCATTGCCAAAAAACTTGCATGAAAAATACTAAAAAGTAATGCATGTGGTAAGCGGTAGGGAAAAAGTATATTTTTGCATTGATCTAGGCCAATGGTTCCCAACCTTTGATTCTCGCCCCACTGGGGGGCAATTTGAAGGTTCCAGGGGGGCAACGAGCAAATTTTCAAGATTTTTTTTGGTCAAATTAACTACAAAAACAATTTTTTTTGCAAAATTAACTACAAAAATGTTGTTAATTTCTTAACATTTTTACTAAAAACTTAATTTAATTGCTTATTTTACAAAAACTTTGCTAAACAAGTAGTAATTTCTCATTAGAAACAAAAATTAGAAAAACCAAAAAATGTTTCCTTAGTGTAGGGGGGACAAGACAATTTTTTTAACTTAAAAGTGGGGCGTGGCGTAAAAAAGGTTGGGAACCATTGATCTAGGCTATGCTACTAAGTAATGCATACAAAACCATAACTATTTTTAAGGTTTTGGGTGGTTCTAAGAAATGAAGCTTGAGTTAAAAAAAACCTTCCCCCCCAAACCCAAGAGCTGGATCCGCCTCTGTATAGGACCCAATAAAGTATATGTTAGATTCTATGGCCACAACCGAACTACCGGTAATCCCAGTATTCCCAGTTCTCGGTATTACCGGGAATTGGAACCGGTTTCTCGGTTTTTGAAATATTCTCAGGAATACCGGTATTGCCGGTTCCGGTTCTGACGGTATTCCCGAGACTACTGGTATGTACATTATGTAAATTTTTGTACAACTGAAATTTTTTTTTTGTTTTTACCAAAAAAAATTATATGTTGTTTTTTTATTTTTAGTACCAAAAGGTACATAAAAATAAAATGTATTTATTCGGCCTTTATATATGTATATATATTCGATTAGAGTTTTATTCTAGTTCGAGGCCCAAAAATATTTCTATTTATGATATTGTCATAATAGAGTATTTTTAATTTATTGCTTTAAAAAAGTTACTCATCTTAGAGTATGTCTGTACTGATCAGTTTCATCCCCACTAAGGAATCTTCAGCAGACTTTAGAGAATCGTCGTTGGTCAATCAAACATCAAACCAGACATAATATTTGATATATTTCACAAGTTATACGAGAAATACTATTATGAAGGTCCGAAATCTGTTTTCCAACTAAAAATAACTCCTTTAAAGCAAAAATTGTATATACTAAATCACCATCGGTAATTATTAATATATGTGTTGCTGTTATTTTACAATAACAACAGTACCTAACCAAACAATAGTGTTGGTAGGATAAGTCGTACTAAACTTTGTGTTAAATGTTGTTTTTTTATTTTTAGTACCAAAAGGTACATAAAAATAAAACGTATTTATTCGGCCTTTATATATGTAAATATATTCGATTAGAGTTTTATTCTAGTTCGAGGCCCAAAAATATTTCTATTTATGATATTGTCATAATAGAGTATTTTTAATTTATTGCTTTAAAAAAGTTACTCATCTCAGAGTATGTCTGTACAATTTTTGCTTTAAAGGAGTTATTTTTAGTTGGAAAACAGATTTCGGACCTTCATAATAGTATTTCTCAAATAACTTGTGAAATATATCAAATATTATGTCTGGTTTGATGTTTGATTGACCAACGATGATTCTCTAAAGTCTGCTGAAGATTCCTTAGTGGGGATGAAACTGATCAGTACAGACATACTATGAGATGAGTAACTTTTTTAAAGCAATAAATTAAAGATACTCTATTATGACAATATCATAAATAGAAATATTTTTGGGCCTCGAACTAGAATAAAACTCTAATCGAATATATAAAAAAAATTATATTCATTTTTGTGCAATTGAAATTTTTTCATTGTTTTTACCAAAAAAAATCTCAGATTTCGGTATACATTAATGTAGAAAAATGCTCATATACTAAGCCATTTTCCCACCAAAAAATTCAAATATTTATTAAAATTCGCCGTATAGAAAAATTTCCTAATTTAGAGGCATCATTCGGAGAGAAAACTTCTCAGGTTCTGAATTTTTTTTCTTTAAAAATTCGCACCATCTAAAAACGTTTTTCCTAGAAAAATACTTAGATGTTAAGATAATTTTTCTACAGAAAAAGTCTGAGATTCCGAAACGGTTTTTCTACAAAAACACTTTTTTATAGAGAACTTCTTGAGACTAGCAAAATTTTCTACCTAATTTATTTTTACATTTTAACCAATTAACGACGAATGGGTAGAACCAGTTGAAAGATATTGCAAATTTTTTTTCACGAATAGATAAAAGAAAGATAAAACTAGTAAAAAAAGATCGTGACGTGACTTATGGTAAAAAAGCGGGTCAAAATTCAATAATTTAACAAAGTTAAAAATTTTTGACATAAATGGATTTGGAAAGTTTAGAGATTGGACTTTCTGAAAACTCTCTTGGCGCATTATTGCATAAAATATCTTCTATGTAAAAAACCAAAAACCACCATGATAGACCCATTTCTCTGGGCTACAGGATTAATTTTATGGTATGAGTAGAAAACTACCGATTTTGGCATAACTGGGATCCAAAACTTTTTTAAATTTTTATTATTTATTTAAAAGAATTCCAAGTAAAAACGTTTACCTGCTAAATTTTGAAAGGTTTCTTATTATAATACGGTTATTTGACTCATTTAAGTCAAATTTGAAGGGGATGGTTGTGTGGGGGCTAGGTCTAATAACACTGTGGAACAAATTCAGGTAAGCAAAAGTTAGGTCGATTCTGAGATTGAGGGGTGAAAATAGAGGCTAAATTAGAAGACCCGTATCGCGGCGTTTGTTTATGTTAGTTCGATTTTTTTTTTTAATCGACCTTAGAACTTTGCAGTCAAATGCCGATTTTCAGCATATTGTTTAAATGTTTTTTTTTGCTATAATTCGTCGACTAATTGGTATTTTTTCAAAATTTTTTTGTACATTTTTGTGGTGCTTATGAAGCAAAATGTTGGATATTTTTTTTTTAGCTTTTTGAAAATATTTTGCTTCATAAGCACCACAAAAAACTGTTTTATATATTTGTGTATATTTATAGTTTCTACAGAATAAATTTTGACAGTTTCCAACACTACAATTATATTTCTAGCAATCTCAACCTCACTTCATACTTTCTTTCAAATTTTTTGTATCATACATTATTTCGCAAGGGTTACATTTCGATGTGTTACAAAATAATTAACAAACTTAAATTACCCTCTATCACTAAAAAAAAGTGGAGGGTATAAAAAAATACAGCAAGTAACTATTTCAACATACTGTCGGATCCATTCTTTTCCATTTCAAAAATCTACTTTTTGTATATATTCATGTGTAAAATAGTTAGTTATTTGCATGTATGCGTGTTTATTTCTATGTAGTGGTGTTGTTTCCGTTTCATTTATGACTGCACTGTCATATTTAGAACAACTTCATAATGTTATTTCTAGTGGTAGTACGAGCAGTGTGTACCAACAAAAATTTGTCGTAAAAACTTTACAAGAACATAATTCATAAATTTTAATTGTTGGTCATAATAAATTTTAATGTTAGAAAAGCCTACTACCGCAAACAAGTAGAAATTTTTGAAATCACCAAATAACAACATGAGATTTTTGAAGCACCAAATAACAACATGAGTTCTATAAGAAAAGAATATACTGAGAGAGCGTTATAAGTGGTAAAAACGAATATTTTGTAAATTATATCGTGGTTAATATTTGGTTGGATTGGCACAATTTAAATAGATTTCTTCTTCATAATGAAGACCCAAAGTATTTTTAAATTTTGAATTTTACGACGGAATACCAGTCGAACGATATATAAAATAGTGGTTTTAGTAAAATAATGAACAGTTTTTCAGCGATATTATTAGTTGGCTACCAGCGCTTTAACCCATTTTAGACAAATATTCAATTTTATTTCTCTGATTTGGAAAAATGGACTTTTTTAAGGTAGCTCGCACTCGCTTTTCTCAAGAATCTTGTCGAAAAAATTGTTCAATGTTCCGTTATTACTGCATTTAAACTTTTTTTTTGCAATTTTATTATTTGGATTTAATTGCCATTTTATTAATTTATTTTAAAAATAAATAGTTTCAAAATGATTCAACTTACAAGGGAAGTCTCCCTGGTGTCACCCTCCGATCTTCATGAAATTTGGATATGTTGTTAAGAACGAAAATTAATTCGATACGTATTTTTTTTTTGCGGCCCAAACTCATTTTTAGGGGGGGTCGATTTGTATGGGGGCAAATTGACCTTTTTCAGTTTTTTACGATTTACGCCTATTTCCGCCTATATAAAATTAATATAGGCACGTGTGGTATCTTATTAAAGGTTTTAAAAATACCTATCTCGTGGTGCCAACAACATGCCAAAGAAATTGATATTTTTCGACTTATTAACAAAAAAGTTCGGAAAAATTAATGAGAAAATCAAAAAACCTCTCACGATACCACAAAAATGCACAAAAGTACGGGAACGCAAAAAACCACATTTCAAGCCGAAAATAATATAAAATGTAAACAAACCAATAATGCTAAAATATGTTCGTAAGAAAAATTACTTTAAACAAGAAAACAAATTGTAAACGTTTATTTTAATAACAAAATATATATTTTTTTTTGTATTGAAATAACACATTTCCTTGGTTTAGTTCTTTATTTTATTTAAATTTCCAATTTAGCTCCCCAAAAAAAAAACAGCTGTTTTTCAACTTCTGACTGTTACCAATTTACCTGAAAAAAAAGTGCGGGTAAGTTCGGTAAAATGAGAACCTAATTTATTCTCTCAAAAACTCTCTCATTTACCCAATTTTTGCGTACGGGAAGGTTTTTCGGGCTGGTTTGGGTACCCGCGGGCACCCGCGGTAACGTTCTGGAACGAACCTAATATGACGAAAAGTTGTGCATTTTTGGACACGTTCTTAGCACACGTAGATAGGTTTTCCAAAGACATTTCATTTGGTATGTAACATGGCGTACGGACATAGCGCCCAAGGTCTTATCGCCCAAACCCGTAAATATCATATCGCCCAAGCTGCGACATATAGCCCAAAATGATAGGTCTAAAAATGTTATTTCTCCCAAAACAAAATTGTCAAAAAATCCAAAATATTTTTTTTTGGGCGAAATGTCGAAATTACGACTTCTATGATTTGTTTTTTTGTAATAAAGGTTTTCTGCGTAGCCGGCCTTCGGTCGGGCTTAAGGATTACAAACTCCATGCATTAAACCCACCCTCTCTGCAAACCAAAGCTATTTTGGTTATCAGGCCTTTTTGATGCATAACAAATTTGATAGTGTAAAGGCCTGCTACCTAGAAAACTTTACTTTGCGGAGAGGGTATGTTTAATGCATGGATTTTGTAATCCCTAAGCCCGGCCGAAGGCCGGCTACGCATAAAAACTTTAAAATATTGTGTTAAAAAAAAACAATATTGGTGAGTTTTATGATTATTTTTTATTTTTTTGGGTGCTATGACATTTTATAAATTCAACATTTTGATATTTGGGTAATATGACATTTTTGACAATTTATATTAATTTAAAGAAAATTGTTAAAAAATCCAAAAATAATGGCCATATCGTCCAAAAAATTTTGCAACAACAACTAACACACAATTTTTTTGGGTGGAATGACTTTTTTAAATTGGGCGATATGCACTTGGGCGCTATGTCCGTACGCCATGTAACATGACTAGGTTTCTTTGCATAAGAGTAAAACGAAAAAAACTGAAAAATGGCCTAGTTTTTCCCCCTCCTTTTTACACCCTAAATATGAATTTGGGCCGGTATAAAAAATACGTGTCCCTTTTTTTTTTTTTTGATCTACAAAATAAAACTAATTTTATAAAGATCCGCGGGTGACACTTCCCTTGTTAGTAAAATTTGATAATAAAATTTAAAAAAAATTTTAAATTAAATAAAAAAATTAAAAGCCGAATTTAAAAAATGCCAATTTTTTTTTTCTAAAACAATTTCTGTGCAGATCAGTGTTGCCACCAAGAAAATCGTAAATTACACATGGGTCATGCCAAAATTACACATGAAATCACAAATTACACATGGATCATGCCAAAATTACACATGCTTTTTTTAATAAGGTTTTTTTTTGTAAATTTTCAAAATATAACGGCTAACCAAAGTCTGGTTTTTACTGCTCAAAAAACCTACGATTTATATTTTTTGCGAAATTTCTGTCTGGATAATCTAAGTCAAATAAGAAGAAAATCTGAAAAACAGCAAAAAAAATAATATGCTGATTTTAGCAGAAAATCTGCTCATTTTAACCGAAAACCATGCTTATTAAAGCAGAAAAATCTGCAGACTTGATGAAAAATCTGAACATCTTAAACGTATTGTAAGTAAGTATTAAATTTTAAGCATAAACATAAACGAAAATATTGCTAAATTTTAAGGACAAAAAACGGCAGAAAAGGTTGCTTATTTCACAGAAACAGTTTGCTGTATTTTTTCTTTCTTTTCAAATCGTCAATTTTTTTTTAATAAAATTCAGAAAAATATTAATGATAACTAACAAGGGAACTTCTCAACACTTATGAACCGATTTGCCTTAAAATTAAATTATATGTAAAAGAGACGATTTTAAGGGTGGGGTGTCTCGGCTTATCGGCCATATCAGTGTTTAAAAATGTCGTTGTCCCCTATGAAACAACGAAGACCTTCGGGAAAATTTCGATAACGCCCGAACTAAGAGGAATATCGACTAGAGCAAAAATACGTGTCGACTTAAATTTAATAAAGATTTTTTCGTATTCATATGGATATCGTCCAAATGCCTGATATGGCCGATGAGCCGAGACACCCAATCTAAGAATTGTCTCTTTTGTATATATTTTAAGTCTCAGGCAAATCGGTTCATAAGGGTTGAGATACTTCCCTTGTAAGTATTTTTGTAAAATTAGCAAAATAGTCTGCTATTTTTTTAATTTTGACAATTTTTAATCGTTAAAATTTCACGAAATAAAAAAAAACTGTAAAATTTTAAAATAATTACCTAAAATGTTCACAAAAGTATTTTTGTTAACTCAGCAAACAGAATCAGCAAAATAATTAAAAACTTCTGTTATTTTTTAAAACTGAATGACAGAGAATTTCGTTAAAATATCCATTTCTGCAGAAAAATCTGCTAAAAGTTTTGTTGAAACAAATTATGAAAAAAAATTCTCCAAAAAGTACAAATTTCAAATTACACATGAATAACACATGCAGACAATTACACATGGGCTACACATGAAAAAAAAATTACACATGATATGTGTAATTACACATGAGGTGGCAACACTGGTGCAGATGCATATTTCATTTAGTGCACATATAAGTTGTGGTGGTCAAGTGGGATATTTTTTTTTTAATTGCAGAGAGATAAGACTTAACATTAGTAAAAAAATTTAGCTGAAATTCCACTTTTTCATAAATTAATATATTTTTGAAAAAGGTGATCTCTAATGTTCGAAAAATCAAACAGTGGATCGAAATGGATTAAGAATACAAAACTTACATTTTTCTACCCTTCACTTACAAGAAAGGTATCCTATGACTTACACTCTAATTGTTCTGCAATTAATATGTATATTAGAGTGGCAGCTATTTTGCAAAACTTCGAATTTGAAGGAGTGCACCCCTAATTTTTATTAAATTTGGTCTAAAAATGCTATGCTAAAAATTTCAGCCAAATCGGACAACGTTAACACGAGGCGCATCGAGGCCAAAGGTCAAAGGTAAAAAAATAGCCATATTTTGATGAAAAACAATAAATAAATGGTGTTGTTTTTTTAATATATTGTTAAAAAGTGGTACACGAGTTGTTTTTAGTATAAGAAGATAAATTAAAAATTTTTGGGTTTTTAAAAATTAACCCTTGTAAGTCTTTCGGGGTTAAAATGACCCAATTTTCACAAAATGACCCCTAAAACACGAAAATCAGCTCCAATTTTCTAAATTTATTGAAATAAACAAATGTAAACCCATATTTATATTCAATTCTATCTTAAATACTCAGATATGAAATACTGTCTTTCTAGGATGTCATTCACCCGTTTCACGGTAAGGCCAAAAATATGCATTTTATCTGGCGTGGTTCTCAAAACTGATATTTTGGTTTTTTCAAAATTTTCTTAAACAAAATTAGGAAAAATGCTGAAAAAACCACAGAATCTTATAAAATATATGTTAATTATGGGTTCATGTTCATTTATGGGTTAATTAAAAAAATCAAATAATTAGTTTTCTGACCTCGCGCATAATCATAACAAGTTTTATAAAAATCGAAAGAAAATATAAAAATCTATATAAAAAAATTTTAATGTGCTGGGCCATTTTGACCCCATGTTCATTTATGGGTTAATTTAAAAAAAAAAAAATATTTTTTTTTTCTGAGCTCGTACAATAATTATACCAAGTTTTATAAAAAATCGCAATAAACATTTCATATTTAGATGCCTTTTTCCAAAAAAAAAAAAATCCAAATATCCCTAAATTTGACCTTTGACCCGAATAAAAACCGGGTTAATATTATTCTATTTTCCTAAAACGTTTAGGGTTAATGTCTAACATAGTTTTTAATAATTTATGGCCCTGACTTTGTCAAATTTTTAAATATTTACCAAATTTTTTCCATATTGAATAAATTGTGGGCAAAAAAGGCATTTTCCTCGAAATCCGCTGAGTTTAATTCGATTCCCCCGCCAAACTATCCGAGGGATATCCCCCAAAAAAATTTTTTTTTATATGTTAACATATATTTTATAAGATTCTGTGGTTTTTCAGCATTTTTCCTAATTTTGTTTAAGAAAATTTTGAAAAAACCAAAATATCAGTTTTGAGAACCACGCCAAATAAAATGCATATTTTTGGCCTTACCGTGAAACGGGTGAATGACATCCTAGAAAGACAGTATTTCATATCTGAGTATTTATGATAGCATAGAATATAAATATGGGTTTACATTGGTTTATTTCAATAAATTTAGAAAATTGGGGCTGATTTTCGTGTTTTAGGGGTCGTTTTGTGAAAATTGGGTCATTTTGACCCCGAAAGACTTACAAGGGTTAATTTTTGAAAACCCAAAAATTTTTAGTTTATCTTCTTATACTAAATACAACTCGTGTACCACTTTTTAACAATATATTCAAAAATAACACCATTTATTGTTTTTCATCAAAATATGGCTATTTTTTACCTTTGACCTTTGACCTCGATGCGCCTCGTGTTAACGTTGTCCGATTTGGCTGAAATTTTTAGCATAGCATTTTTAGACCAAATGTAATAAAAATTAGGGGTGCACTCCTTCAAATTCGTTTTGCAAAATAGCTGCCTAATGTATTTGGAAATAAGTACCGAAATCTACCCTGCAAACATTTGGAAGAAATATCCCATAGAAGAAATTGCGGCAATATCTTCTTTTCATCGTAATAAAAATTCGCCAAAGTAGTATTTTTGAAAATCTTCCTTTTATCATGTCGAGGATATTTTAGCAATTTTTAAAAAAATATATTTTTTTTTTTGTCATTTATAAAATAAACAATATCGTCGAATTATCAAAAATTTATCTCCAAGTTGATTTTTCACCTATACATATCGTCGAACTATATTTAATAAATGCCAACTCGAAAAAGCTTACTGTTCAGGAGAGCTAAAAAACTAGTTATTTCGCATATTATTGCAAAAATAAACAATGTACCTTCCACAAGATGGTTTAAATATTCTAAACAATTTTTACCTATGCAAAAATTTTCATATTTTGCACTTGTTCGCGTATTTTTCAGAGATGGCATTTATTACTATATCAAAAAACAAATATTTTTTTAGAGTTGGCATAATGTCGGAAAATAAAAATAATTTTTTTTTTTGAAAAATTTTTTGTTTTGGTTTTTGTTATCCTTAGTACGGTAATTGCAAAAACTGAACAAAAAATTAAAATTCTTTGCATATTTTTAAAAGTTACTAGCTCCGAAAGCCTTTTAATCTCAGGGTGGTCAACTTTGGCACTCTGTAACTAACGCTGTAATGCAATAGGGTCACTCCAAACTAGCTATTTTGAAAGCTTATATCATTGACTTTATTTGCCCCATTCATTATGTTTCAATCTGATAAATAGTTTGAAAGTTACATAAATATAAGCAATTTTTTTTTGCAAACACTATTTACCGATATTTTCAAAATGGCAATATCTCGAGAACCAGTCATTAGATATCAAAATCTTTACAAGATTCGTGTTTAGCATGGCAAATGCAATAAGATATGTGGTCTACTTTTTTTTTAAAAAATTTTTTGAAAAATTTTTGGAAATTTACAATGGGAGTTGGCATTTATTTCCACCAAAAAAATATGTACTTTGAGTTAGCAGAATAACAAAAATGGATGTAAAACGACAACAAATTATTTTTTTGCTCTGAAATTTTTATGGCAGATAGGTGTTACATAGGGAAGCTATTTGCCATCGGAAACTCATTTCCGTCAAATTTGAGTTGGCATATTTTGAATATAGGTTCACGATATATACATATACGATATCTTCCTCTTATCATACGGATGTAAAAAATACGAAATCAATACATTTTATTTATTGTCAAAAATATTTTTAACTTCAAATTTTTTTTTCTGTAAAGATAGTTGAGCTCCGGCTCTAATTATAATTATGTATTATAATTTTTTAATCATGTTTTATATTGTTTGAATTGAGAAAGGTGTGAAAGAAAAATTTATTTTTCTGAAAATTTAAGACATCCTGGTTCGTTTTTTACTAGCTTCATATAATCCAGTTATTATAATCATCAGAAAAACTTTTTATGTCAAATTAATTTTTTCGTTTTTCATTGTTTTTTTGGAATAAATCAACAAAAAATCATAAAAATTGGTGTTAAGAGGTAAGTAATAAATTCGCAAACAACAAAAGCATTAATCTGCAAAATTTATTAACTTTATTTTAACTCCATTAGGTCCTGAAAATTTTCAACAACTCAAAATGCCATTTTTGAAGAAGATAATCAATAATCGTTAATCACCATCGTTTGTGAAATATCTTCTTAAATTTGAATAAAAAACATACTTTTATCTCCTATGAGAAAAAATGGCAACATCTTCTTTTTATCTTCTAGGGAAAATTTGAGTGATATCTTCAAGGTTATCTTCCAAATGATTATCTGGCAATATTGCGTATTTATCCTCCAGATGAATTGCCTTCGTATCTTCTGGACGTATCGCTTTCGGGACACGATTTGTACTCAGGGGTGTTTCTTCCGCAACACGAATAAGATATCCCCCGCATTACAATTTATCTTCCAAGTGATACGCTAGCGTGTCTTCTTCGTTTCGAAATGCTTGCAGGGTAGTTTTTTTAAAAGAAATATGAACAAAATAATAATGTTTGAATTCTTAAAAATTTCAGGGTCAACGATTTTAAAAATGAGCTCCAAAATGAGAAATTTAGCAAAATTTGCAATAATAGTAAAACTAGAATAAAAATTTGTAATTTTTAAGAAAATTAAGCTAATGGCGGATAAAATATGGCGGCGCTGTACAACTTGGTTGGTGTACTATAATTGCGATTTTGATGGTGTATGGCTTGTTTGACTACCACAAAAAAATAAAATGTGCACTTACATCCAGAATGTTGTTTCCTTAAAACTTAAATTTAAAAATGGCGGATCTATTATGTATAATTATGTATGTTGGCTGTTTTTAAACCGCTATATATAATTCCGTTAATAAAAAAACTCAATTTGGCGACTTACATTTTTTTATATCCGCGCCCCAAAAAGGTATGCGGTCACAAAATACGGTATTTCATTATCTGCTTGGTCCATGTGAAGGACCCTGACTTTCTTCTCGCATGAAAATGTTTCATTTATATAAAAAACAAAAATAAAATGAATGTTATTTTTTTAAGTTTTTTAGTTCTACAAAGCGGAACTTTTCCCGATCATCCGATTTTACCCATTTTTGAGCATACGTACCGTGAGACCTTATGACTTATTCGTGCTCGCCTTCAGGCGTCTAGCTGTATTGGTTTGGACTGTATCGAGTCTTCCACATACAAATGGAACGACGGAGGGTCATCGCTAGAATATCTTATAACCGATCGTGGATCAATAATATCTACACATAAAAGGGTCGTCCACCGATATTTCGATGCGTTACATAAAGTAAGTACCAAAAAACATATTTGAGATTATACGAGTTCGTAAGAGAATTAGGGCCTAATTTTATAAAACGGAACGCGCCTTTTCACCTCGCGTTGAACAATTTTCTATTTTGTAAATCGCGAGGACTGAACAGCTGTTATTTTCCCGTTGACTTACGTGTTTTGAGAACAAATTGTATGGAAAACGGAATTTTGTAAAACGCGAGAGAGTGTTTTTCCATTACTTAAAATGTCAAAATGATCACTTGAAATTTTGGAGCGTTGATGTAACAAATATGCTTTTAAATAGCAAAAAATAAATAAATAATGTTGGAATATGTAAACATACAATAAAAAAGTAATAAATGTGTAAAAAAACTCCTACGGCAGATGAAAAACATCGAAAACAGCTAAGCTGCTCGTTGTGAGTTTTGTTAGTTTTTTCAACTAATTTATGTTACTTTTTTTTTTGTTCTCTTTTTTCTGAAATATTCTCTTTGCAGGTGTTGCCTTATTATGTATATGTGTTTCCCCACGATAATGGGTGTGTATTAGGGTGATTAGACCGGTTTTTTGAAACCGGTTTAAACCGGTTTTTTGTGGATTGCAACGGTCGGTTTTCTTAAAATCTTAATTATTCGAAAACCGGTTAGACCGGTTTTTTGACTGTCGAAACCCGTTTTTTTTTTTAATCTACCTTTCAAAAGCAGTTTTTTAAGTGTAATTTTATTGCTAAAAGAGATGTTCAAAAAATCCCAACTGAATGCAAAACAAGTAGTTGGCCGAATTCATAAATTAGAGTGCAAATCATTTTTGAAATTCGTAAATTTTTACGTATAAAAAACATAAGTAAAAAAAATTTTAGTGAACATTTTTGTCGACTAACAAAATTTTATTTTGAGTAATTTTTTAACGTTTGCTAGTTATTTTTGTTTAAAAATAAAAAAAGTTTGAAGTAAAAAATTTTCCAATGAAATTTAAAAATTTTTTAAATGATTTTCATAAAATTCCAATTGTATTTAAAAAATTTCCCTTTATATTTTTAAGTTTTCAATTGCATTTTAAAATTTTTATTTGTATTACAAAAAATTCGAAATGCTCTTTAGAAAATACAATTTGTTTTTCAAAGTTTTTCATTTATATTAAAAAAAAAAATATTTCTATACCGTTTTTAAAAATTTCTGAAATATATTTGGAAATTTCTTAAATACAATTTGTATTCTCTGAACTAGAATTGGGAATAGTTATAAACAGTACCAAATTCAACAATATCTACTTTACATTGACCGTGATTGTCATTTTTTGCATTATTTTGAAAAAAAAAACCGAAAAAACCGGTTGAACCGGTTTTTTTTGTCAATTTAAAAAACCGAAATCGGTTTTTTTTAAATGCTGATTTCCGAAATATTCGAAAACCGGTTTTTGAAAAAAGTCGAATAATTGATCACCCTAGTGTGTATCCCCTACAAAATGGGTAGGCAATTTTATCAATTTTAGAATGTCTGGCAACACCGCACAGAAAAAAATAAAAATGAATTTCAATTACGAAATTCGTTGATTCAATTAAAAAATTAATTGATTTCGGACGTATCACGAAAATGTGCATATTAATTACTCATATTGTTTGAAAACAGTTTTAAAACTTAATTAAATTGTTAATTGAATCAATTAAAGTTTTAATTGAAAATAAAATGGAAAACCAATTAAAATTGTAATTAAATAAACTAAAAAAAAAATAATATAAAATTAAAAATCAATAATATAGATTTATTGATTCACATAAAATGTTTAATTGAAAAAAGACCACAACTCAATTTAATTTTAAAGTTTAACTTCAAAAAATGCCCTAAAATAAATAAACATAGAATTTTTATTATTAAGATTTTTTTTTCTTTATTAAATATAAACAGTTGGTATAGTTTTGCATAGAAACATTATAGTAGTATTTTAAAATGTCAATAACTATTTAAAACTACATTTTTATTTTTAAATCTTGTTATTGCATGCATTTTTGTCGATTTAGTAAAGTTGAAACAAAAAAAAATTGTATTATATTTCAATGTGCAAAACACATCATATAATTTTTTTTTGTTTCAACTGTACAAATTTTATCAGCAAACAATTTATCCGCAACGACCAGTCGCCTTAAAGAAAACAATAAAACTAAATTTTGTTCTTGCGTTTTTATGTATTCATTGGCTGCTACCACCAAAATATAAAAAACAATAGTTCAAAAGTTTTTTTTTGTTGTTTTTTGCATTTTTATTTTTTCATTGGCTACTAACACTAATGCGTACAAAACCGGTTTCGTTTGTTTATTTTATTTTTGTTTTCAGTAAAGTCAAGAATTCAATTAAAACATTAATTGAATCAATTAAAATGTTTAATTGAAGTTAAATTTAATATCAAATCCATTTTTAATTAAAAAAAAAATTACGATATTATTTTCTGTGCGATTCTAATATAATTGACATTTCAAGTGATAACGTAATAATTGAACGCAATAACGTAGTGACTTACAAAATTGCATTTTTAAATCCCTCGCGTTCAACGCGAGTGATTTACAAAATTAGGCCCTTAGTCTTGTTCTAAGAAGAAAAGTTGTTAGATTCGCATATCCAATTTCTACGACTAAGCAACAAAACTGTTCAGTGAACAGTGTTTACATTCTTTTCAATTTTTAGCTTTCTCTATTTGCATTCTTTTTACCTCTCCATAATTTTCTCTGCTAGTATTGAATTAAATACAGTCGTATACTTAATATTATTTAATAATAACGTATCAATCATACGCCATGTTGTACTTTAAATTTAAACTCATCATAATGAACTACAAACTTAAAACAGATCTCCATGAGACACAAATTTATGCAAATATTTTTAAATTTATGCAAATATTTCCCTATGTAATTGATGTGTGTGTGTTTGTATATTTAAAAAAATATATATTCCGGTATTACATACCAGTATAAAATCGATATCTATGTTAACATCCCATCACTGTCAAAAGCTGTTACTTTCTTGTTGAATGATTGTGTGACTGACTGACTACAACAAATCAAAAGTGAATTTTACATTGACACATTGATAAGTGTCAAAAAATCAATAATGTGACATTATACTAACACATGAAAAAAAAATCTCTTTGGCTTGTTTGCCAAAAAAACAAAAGTTAAAAAAAAAACTTTCAGCTTTTTTTTTTTTAATTTATTAGACTGTAACTGATGTTGATGGATGATTTAGTAAAACTACTGCTAACTACTTTGCCAGAATACTAATGACACTTTGTAAAAATATTTGGCCGCATGTTGTGATTTTGGTATTATAGAAAATTTTAAGATTATTTAATTTTTTTTTTTTTTTTGTAATAATTTAATATTTGCTATATTAAAGAATTTAATGGAATTATATTTTTTAAAATATGATTTGAACTTTGAGTTTTACTTAACTGTATAATATTTTCTTTTTATGTTTATTATACTTGACCACAGATAATCCTTGACAAAATAGTAAACTTTTTTTGAATGATTTTGTGGTTATTTTCTTTTGATCATTGAGTGTTATTGAAGAAAAATTAAAAAAATATATAAATTTTAAAAGATTTACAAGTAAACATAAAAAAGAAAAATTAAATTTCTTCAAAATAAATTTTATTAAAGATATTTTACCAAACAGGACTTTATAATTTCTAAAACATTCAGCACCTTACTTAGAAAGCAAGATGCAGTCCAAACCAAAATAGCATTAAATTTGGTAAATAAGCACAATCGGATCCGTCTGTATGTAAAATGTAATATGCAATCCAAATTATAAGAGGTCTTAATTTAAGTAAATAAGCGTAATCGAATCTAAGAGATTGTATCAAGAAGACTTAAAAACTTAACTTTTTTGGTCCGCCCCTTTTTTTGGGCGTGGAAACAAAAGTTTATAAAATTGTATTACTTAATTGCAAAAATATGTTTGTATTTTTTAACACTTGGGTCATCTTTGATGAATGCCAAACAAAATGTTTTAGTCTAACCAAATTTTTATGCAGGAAATACCTTACGAGTATAATCTGAAAATATTTCTAAAGATGAGAGTGATTCTTTCAGAAACAGTTTTGAAATTAGTTCTAAAATAGTTGTGGAACTAGTTTTGATTCACTTATATCTTCCATTTTAAATGGGACTTCTGTTAAAATAAACCAACTCTTTCCCCCCAATCAGTGGCGAATACAGGACGGGGGATGCCCGGGCCTTCCAGAAATTATTTCACAAGTTTCAGAATTTGGTACCAAATAACAAGTACAAAATTAAACAACTTCTTAAAAAAATCAAAAAAACATTTAAGAATCTAAACATTTTTCTAAAGAAAATGTTTCGAATGTGAAAATTTATTTTTAAAAAAATGTTCTTTCTGCCAAAAAATTTCTCAAAATGTAAATTTTTTTTTCTCAAAATTTGAATAATTTCAATTTAATGGCGTTTTCTTTTCTGGAAAAAAATGTTGCACTTTCTGCACTTTTTTTTCTTTAATGACTCTTTGTGTATAGTAATGAGCAGTAAGTATAGACATGTTTGGTACTAAAAGAAAGGTATTGTCCTGTTCTATCTAATTGTTTATAATAAAATGTCGAAACAGGATTATTTTATTCAATTAAGTATCAAAAACCCATAAATTTTTACATTTATAGAATTGTCTCAAAAACTGAGTATTATTTTAAAATGCTTTATATAGCATTAGATAGGCCTTGAAAATACCTTTCTTTTGATACCAAACATGTCTATATTTACTGTGCATAACTGAGCACAAAGAGTCATTACAGAAAAAAAAGTGCAGAAAGTGCGACATTTTTTTCCAGAAAAGAAAACGCCATAAGATTCTATTGAAAAATTGTTTTAGAATCTGCAGTTTACAGCTTGTGAGTTTGGGGGGAAAGATCGGACAAGCAAAAACAAGCATGCATTTTGTTTGCAACAAAAAGGTGAAAGGAAATCTACAAAATCATATAATTTAGTAGATTTTGCCAAACCATAGCATCCGATTTTTTAATTAAAAAATCAGAGCACTCCTTAAAAGGAGCTTTATTTTTCATGATCATATTTCCGTTTAGATAAATTTTTTAATCTATTTTAAAATAAAATTTTACATTTTCGATCTGGATGAAAGTCATATGAAAAACTAGCTTACCCGTCCGGTACTTCGTTACCGGTTGTATTGAATATCGGATAAAAAATGGATCTGGATTTGAGTCCCCATTTCTGAAATTAATTACTACGGAATCTTATTTTATTTAATTGTGGTCGATTAAGTCCTTTAAAATAATTGCTAAGAATAATTTAAACAAAAAAACTAAAAAATCCAGTTTAGCCCGCAATCATGATCGTTTCGGTGAAAAATGTTCTTAAAAGCTTTCGAAGCCTTGTGTTGAAAAAAAACTATGAAGTCAGAAAAAAATTTACTACGATGTTGAATTATCTGAATTTCGGGGTACATTGTATATGATATATCATATTTGATTAAGACTTATTTTTTTAAAGGGGTGAAGTTAATTAGGAATAAAAGAATGTTGGTTTACTTTTTATTCTTCTTCTATTCCGTAAGGGTATTAATGTAAACGTTGTTTATTTTCGTGAAATAGTTTATAAAAGGTACTTTTTACAAAAGGTACTTTTTATAAAAAGTACTTTTTATAAAAGGTACTTTTTATAAAAGGTACTTTTTATATAAGGTACTTTTTATAAAAGGTACTTTTTATAAAAGGTACTTTTTATAAAAGGTACTTTTTATAAAAGGTACCTTTTATAAAGATACTTTTTATAAAAGGTACTTTTTAAAAAAGGTACTTTTTATGAAAGGTACTTTTTATAAAAGGTACTTTTTATAAAAGGTACTTTTTATAAAAGGTACTTTTTATAAAAGGTACTTTTTATAAAAGGTACTTTTTATTAAAGGTACTTTTTATAAAAGGTACATTTTATAAAAGGTGCTTTTTATAAAAGGTACTTTTTATAAAAGGTACTTTTTATAAAAGGTACTTTTTATAAAAGGTACTTTTTATAAAAGGTACTTTTTATAAAAGGTACTTTTTATAAAAGGTACTTTTTGTAAAAGGTACTTTTTATAAAGGTACTTTTTATAAAAGGTACTGTTTATAAAAGGTACTTTTTATAAAAGGTACTTTTTATAAAAGGTACTTTTTATAAAAGGTACTTTTTATAAAAGGTACTTTTTATAAAAGGTACTTTTTATAAAAGGTACTTTTTATAAAAGGTACTTTTTATAAAAGGTACTTTTTATAAAAGGTACTTTTTATAAAAGGTACTTTTTATAAAAGGTACTTTTTATAAAAGGTACTTTTTATAAAAGGTACTTTTTATAAAAGGTACTTTTTATAAAAGGTACTTTTTATAAAAGGTACTTTTTATAAAAGGTACTTTTTATAAAAGGTGCTTTTCATAAAAGGTACTTTTTATAAAAGGTACTTTTTGTAAAAGGTACTTTTTATAAAAGGTACTTTTTATAAAAGGTACTTTTTATAAAAGGTACTTTTTATAAAAGGTACTTTTTATAAAAGGTACTTTTTATAAAAGGTACTTTTTATAATAGGTACTTTTTATAAAAGCACCTTTTAATGTGTAGATGTAAGAATTTACAATTTCTTAAATAATGGGATATATCTCATGGAATGGGCAATATCTTATGGAATGGACTATACATATTTTTAGCGCAAGTCTCCTTTTTGATGATTTTTTTTATTTCGCCAATTTTAAGCATTTAAACAATTAAAATAATTTTAAAATTTTAAATTCGCAGATTTTCGTAAAAAAGCCTCGAGCGCGACCTCAAGATTTTATTTTAAAAATGCACAAAAAAAAACCGAAATTGTTTTTTTATTAAAAGGAACAAATTAAGGGGGTAAGACAAAAAAAAAAACAATTTGGGAAACCCCCTTCCTCAAAAAAAATCCTGGATACACCCCTGCCCCAATTTTTATTATCAAGGGGAAATTTAGCTCTTTCGAGTGACACTACAACCCTTATGGGTCTTCACCCCCTTACTCTCAATTGCTTAAACCGCTCTGCAAAACTCTAACTTGTTTATATAATTTCGAGAAAAATTTCGACCTTGAGAGAAATTTTTTGTGATTTGCACGTTTCACAGTGGATAATATGAGGTGAATGCATCTCATAATTGATTTTTGCAAATCTTTGAAATTAACCGTAAAACAAGTTCTATCGTAAAGCTAAGATGTCAAGCAATAATTATTTTCATAAATCATAGTTATTATGTCAACAGGAGTATTCGAAAATGGCGACAGAACACACAACTTTCGACTGTAAAGATTTGGGGAGGTAAAATAATACCATATTCAAGCGCGTATTTTTAATATTTATAATTATTATTTTTAGGATTGTAGTACCTTGTTGGAAAGGGTATCTTGTCCAGATTCTATTTTTGTTATGAGCTCTGTATATATTGTTAAAAAATTTGAAATTAATTCATTTGAAATATATAATATTTTTTTTCTAACCTGCGCAACTTTGAATGGGATTTTAACTGTTAGCGCCGTTTTCCTCCGATCTAGTTTTAACATAGAATTAAAGATTAACTTATTATCTAAAAGATTATATATAACTAGCTGCCTTTTCGTGCCTTTAAACAAATGGCATCCAAAAATGTTGACCAACTCAGAAATTAAAAATAAATAAAAATTGAATTATATATTTGATTGGCTTATTATGCCATGTTTAATTTGCCATTCCGCGTGTAACGCAAGAAAATATCGGTCTAGGACCTCACAAAAATAATATAATATTGATCCATGGCTAATTTTAAGACATTCTAGCGATGTCCGTCTGTCTGTCTGTCTGTGGAAGGCACGATATAATCCAAACCAAATAAATTAGTTAGTTGACATGTATCGCAAAGGGGTCGGTGTTCACCGTCGAACCCCCCCCCCTTACTCCTTCCCAAAAAAACTTTACTTTATTTATTTTTTTTTTTACTTTTTGGAGGGTTGTGGAAAGTAGAGATGGCCGCGTAGTGACTTTAGCGACGCACACTCACCAAATAGCATATATTTTCTACTTACAATCACTTACAATCACGTGAGTAAATTTAAGACAGCTCACGTGCACTCATACAAGCGTCACTCACACTCACAAAACTCTTATTTATACAAAAAAAATTAACCCTTTCACTCCCCAAGATTGATTATTGAAGGGTTATCTTTACGATAGATGTGTTCGGAAAAAAAATTTCAATACACGCAGTATTTGTTGGCAAAATGAAAATTTTTCAAATAATGTAAAAAAATTCAAAAACAAAAGAAACGGTAAAAACGTTCTCAAAAATCGAATAATAATCGTACAAGCTTGTAGAAGTTTTCAATACAAAAAATACAAAATTCGAACTTTGGAAAAATGTTCATTCGTTCGGAAGATATTGCATGTAAAAGCTTTAAGTTTGGTTGGATATATCTCCGCTAGAGGGCGCAGTAGACCAACGAAATAAACAAAAAACAATTACTTAGCATAGATCTACATTTTCACAAATTTTGGTCAAGAAATTCTTAGCCAAAAAAAGTTGGTAGTGAAAGGGTGAAAAAATTAAAATTTTTAAAAATCTAACCAAAGGCGTGTTTTTTCGAGTTTTTTATATATAACTATAACTACTAGTGAAAAACCGTATCACTACTTATCACACAAATTATAGCAACACTTTTAATTTCTAAAATGTACTTGGTATCACTTTATTTTAATGTATAAATATTTATTTTTATTGATTTCATAGAATTAATAAAATTATTGTAATAGTTTTCTATTTTTTTTGTTAAGAATTTAAAATAATCAAACTAATTTTTGGAATTTTATTTATTTATTTTTTTGACTTTTCGACATAAAGAACAGTGTTGGTAATTGACAAAAACGAAAATTTCAAGATTTGGCACCACTTTTTTAAAATACTTAACTTTTTAGAATATATAAATATCCCTACTTACCAAGTGTATATCTACTTAAATTTGTATGGAAAGTTTATAACAAACTCGGAAAAAACACGCCTCAAATTATTATAAAAATTTAAAGCTTACAATTAGCCAAATTTAAAATTTTTTTTTTTATTTTTTCGGGACGAAATTTACTAAATTTGTTGGCTTTATCCGTGACGAATAGAAGTATGAAACGAAAATAAATCACGCAAACTCCCGCAAAAAAATCGACTCACTCACACTCAGTCACACAAAAATTTTTCTCACGCATTTTTTCACTCACAATCACGTGAAAAAATCTCTAGTGGAAAGATTCGGCACAACCGAATTTAACACTCACTTTTTTTACCTTGGCAACTTACATACGAATTTTTCATTATAACTTCCGTATTTTTGTTTTATTACAACCAATATTAAATAAATATAAATTTATAAATATATATTTTACATTTGACACCAATTAAACTATAATTAAATTCCGGTATCTTTTTAAAAATTGCAACATTTTGGCCCTTAGAAGTCTACGGGGCCAAAGGTTGGCCTTTTCTGAAAAAATGTCTAAAAAATCATTTATAATATGTATATATTGTTGCAAAATTATTTTGAAAATAAGTAGAAAATATAAAATATAACATTTCACTTTTATACTAAAATTCAAGAAAAATATCGAAATTTATTTTTTAAACCTTCATAAATTTATTTCTTGTGAGTCGATTTTGATGATTTTAAGCACGAATTAAAGTCTAAAGTCCCACCTATTCAACAAAATAAACGGCATATAAAAATATTAATCCATTCAAAAGTTACAGATTTTTGATCCGAAAATGACCAAAATTTTCCACTGTGCGTTTGCGTGATTAAAAATTGAGGAATTTTGAAATGAGTGAAATTTAATTAAATAATGTGAATAGTAAGCGAGCGTGCACAAAACGAGTGAGTGCATTTCAAATTTCACTAACTTACCAAACTCAAGAATAAATCATAATAAATGATAAAAATTATATTTTCCAATATTTTCATTTATCAAAACTTAGCATTTGAATGAAAATACCAAAAAATTGGGGGGTTACTGTAAAATATTTTAAAGTCTTATTTAAAAAAAATGTTGTCTCTCCCTTACAAAACTATAACAAAATTTAACCACAGCTCTTACAAAGTATTTTATTTAAGCCTTAAATATAAAAGATGGCAAAAGATAAATAAAAACCTGACACCACAAAAACGAAATACAAAAATTCATAAAAATTAAACATCAACCAACTAACAATGTACAACGAACTCTACTTATTTAAATAAAGAGGTAAGTTGTTATTTTTGTGGTAAAAATAGCAATAAACAAGAAGCAACAGCAACAAAGTATGGGCAATAGGTTGGATCAACCCTTAATTTTTTGGGGGAACTTATACTAGAACATTTTTTAATAGTTTCATTTAGAACTGGGTTAAATTCCGAAGCCTTGTTAGAGCACTACCGGCCCCAGAAATGGATAAACCGGGCAGCATACAGGATTTGGAGGAATCTGTTTGTTTAGTGACGAACACCCTTAGGGAAGCTTATCTTAAATCCTGTCCAGAGCGCTTGCCTCCGAAGTAGATCCATTAACCTTGGTGGACCCCGGAACTCAAGCTTCTGAGGACAGAAAGTAGGAAACTCTTCAATAAAGCAAAGAAAGATAACACGACGGAAGACTGGGAGAACTATCGTCTTAGTTTTAATGTTTTTAAGAAGGAAACCCGAAAGGCGAAAAGAGAATCCTGGTCCAATTTCTGTGGAGAATTGGAGGGGACTACGGAAGCGCCGAGACTCCGTAAAGTTCTTTTTAAGGAATCACCCTAGAACACAAAAAAGAGTACGTTTTGGCATCATTTCTGGACGTGAAAGGCGCGTTCAACAATGTCAAAATATCGTCAATTCTTAATGCCCTACGAAATACAGGCACGGACACACAGATTACTCTATGGACGGGCAGCATGCTGAAAAGCAGGGCAATTAACTCGAAGATAGGTGATGGTGAAGCGAGGAAAGTAGTTACAAGGGGCATACCACAAGGGGGGGGGGGGGGGGTGATCTCTCCTCTTCTGTGGAATTTTGTAATAAATGAAATCCTCGAGTCACTCAACGGAATGGGCATCAAGGTGGTTGCCTATGCTGATGACGTTGTGATCCTAATCAGAGGTAAGTTTTTACCAACGATTATTGAACTCATTGAATCAGCACTTAAGATACTCTTGACGTGGGCAAGGGACAACGGTCTGGGAGTCAATCCCTCCAAAACCGAACTCGCCTTGTTCACGAAAAGGACTAAGATAGACAGGTTTGCTCTTCCCAAATTAGATGGAATCACCCTAGAAATATGTAATGAGGCGAAATACCTGGGTGTAATCCTGGACTCAAAGCTTTCCTGGAAAAGGAATACGGAGCAAAGGATGAAAAAGTCGTTATGTGCTTTTACACCTGCAGAAGAACTTTCGGAAGAAGGTGGGGTCTAAAACCGTATATTATTCACTGGATGTATGGTGCGATAATTAGACCAATACTTACCTATGGAGCCCTTGTGTGGTGGAAAGCAGCGGATAAGAAATCATATTTCTGCAACCTACAGAAGGTACAGCGACTGGCGTGCGTGGGTATCACTGGTGCTATTACATCAGCACCCCAGTCCGGTCTGGAAGTGATACTAAAGATTCAGCCTGTTGATATCTACATCAAGAGCACAGCAGCAAAATCGGCTCTTAGGTTAAGAGAGTCCCTAATGCTTAAGCAACGCTCTTGGGTCCGACCATATTAAGTACGATGGGCGGGTCGGAAATAGAACGGAAAACCGACTATATCTCACCGCAGACGAACTTTAATAGAAACTTCGAAGTCCTAATACCGACTATGGTAGACTGGGCGGCAAACTCTGTTATAACGGGGAATGCTATCTCAATTTTCACGAACGGATCGAAGATGGAGATGGGTACGGGTTCGGGGGTATACTCTGAATGCCTCGAAATGAGGGCCTCAGTAAGGCTCCCGGACAAGTGTATTGTTTTCCAGGCCGAGGTTTTTGCAATTGCACACAGAAAACAAATTTGCTAATTTCCAACTGAAATTCAGTTGTTGCAACAAAAATTCGGTTGATGCATTTGTATTAAGGCTAAAACAACTTAATATCGGTAGTTGCAACTAAATTTTGTTAATGCAACAGTCTTTTAATTGAAACAACTAAAAAATTCGTCTGCCACAGTGAAATTTAGTAGCAGCACTCGAAATTTATATTGCTACAACTGAAGAATTCAGTTGGAAATTTATTTTTCTCTGTGTGAAAAAGCCGCGCAGATGATTATGACAAAGGACCTAAGTCCTTGCGCCATCAACATTTTTGTTGACAGTCTTGCAGCTCTGAAGGCCTTAGGGTCACACACTGTAAAATCGAGAATTGTTAGTAATTGTATACAATCCGTTCATCGAATCAGTCAGCACACAGTCAAGCTAATCTGGGTCCCTGGACATAGTGGGGTCAATGGTAACGAATTAGCTGATGAATGTTCAAGAAATGGCTCCGAGTCGGTGGGGGTACGTATCGAACCTGATATCTCGGTTCCTATAGTGGAGTTCATGAACGAAATCGATAGGATATCGGAGAATATGATGAGGGATAGGTGGAAATCGCTGACCACGTGCAGAATATCACGAACCATGGGGCCACTGCCAAATCCTAAGAGGACAGAAAGTCTTCTTACCTTTGGCAAACGGACGGTTAGCCTTTTAGTAGGAGTACTGACAGGACACTGCATAATCGGCCAAATGGCCGTTCGTATGGGAATTTCTGACAGGAAATTTTGCAGAAGTTGTGGAGAGGTGGAGGAGGAGGAGGAGTCAGTGAGGCACTTGTTTTGTGAATGTCCGGGTCTGATGAAACGTCGTCTTAAGTATTTGGGGCAACGATTTTTTTGATGACCTAAATTGCCTAAACAGTGTCCCATTGACATCTCTAGCAGAATACCTTAGGGAATCGGGGTGGTTTGAGAGGTAGAATTTTGTATATCAGGGGAGTAGGGAGACAACTTTAGGGGAATCACAATGGGCCTTATGGCCTCCGACTGAATTAGCCAAATTGGCGGACGCCCATCCAACCTAACCTAACCTTCATTTAGTTGATGTGAAATTTTTTTGATATGGATGTTCTGTGATTTTCGATTTTCATATATATATATTAGGGTGGTTTTTTATTTTATTTTTTTTGGAATTTCGAGGAGCGCGCAGCGGATTTTTGTGCCATTTGATGTTAAAATAATTGTGTAAAAATTTGAGCTAAATCGGATAAAATTAACCCGAGGCGCAAGGAGGTCAAAGTTTCGAGAAAAAGCCAAAATGGCCAAATTTTGAAAAAACTTAAAAAAATGTAAATTTTGTAGAAAAGAAAAAAATAAAATATTTTTTATTTAACTTTCTAGCAATAATACTCAGAAAAAATTATATTTACTTTTTATGACGGCAGTAACACTTTCAAACATGAAATACAAAAATTACCATGCATTTTGGGGGGTACCTGATATGAGTGTTTTCGATTTTTTGAAAATTTTATTAAACAAAAAAATTAAATTTTACTATTCTATAGCAATGGATTATTAAATACATCCTAAGGCTTAAATATTTAAAAAATTGGGGATATCCATTGACTCAATTTTTTTTTGGAGTCATTTGAGTTTTGCGGATTTTAAGGAGTCAAATGACTCCAAAAAAAAATTGAGTCGATGTATATCCCCAATTTTTTAAATATTTAAGCCTTAGGATGTATTTAATAATCCATTGCTATAAAATAGTAAGATTTAATATTTTTGTTTAATAAAATTTTCAAATCATCGAAAACACTCATTTCAGGTACCCCCCAAAATGCATGGTAATTTTTGTATTTCATGTTTAAAAGTGTTACTGCCGTCATAAAAAGTAAAGATAATTTTTTCTGAGTATTATTGCAAGAAAGTTAAATAAAAAATATTTTGTTTTTTTTATTTCAACAAAATTTACATTTTTTTAAGTTTTTTCAAAATTTGGCCATTTTGGCTTTTTCTCGAAACTTTGACCTTCTTGCGCCTCGGGTTAATTTTATCCGATTTAGCTCAAATTTTTACACAAATATTTTAACATCAAATGTCACAAAAATCCGCTGCGCGCTCCTCGAAATTCCAAAAAAAATAAAAAAAAACCACCCTAATATATATAAATACAAACATATTTGAGAATATGATATTGCATTTAAAACCTTTATGTCCAATCGATAACATTGTCCGACAGCCAATATTAAACATGAACTGGATGAGATCCTGTGTAGAAAAACTGCATTTACAGTTTTTTATTTCGTGACCCTGTTTCCCTTAAAAAGTCCTTCAAAATTTTTTAGGATAACATTTTGTAAAAAATATTTGTACTTGTCCTATGATAGCAAACGAAAGAGGAAGATCTCCCCCAATTCTGTCATATCAGGAAAATAATGTGAATAATGTCCTTTGAAACTTTATCAAAATATTTTGTTGAAATTTTTTAATGATAATGAAGGATAAAGTTTTGAACGGACGTTACTTACGTCCTTCTACCTGATATGTCAAAACAATAAAATAGAAAAAATAGAGGAGATCCTTCTCTTTCATCTGCCATCACTAGTGGCATCCTAGGACAAGTACAAACATTTAAAAAATATTTAAAAAATATTTAAAAAATGTTTAAAAAATATTTAAAAAAAAAATGTAATCCTCCAAAATTTTAAAGTCCTTTTAAAAGAAGACAGGATCACGTTATGAAAAATTGTAAATGCAGTTTAACTACATTTAGTCTCTTTTCAAACGCATACTATTCAGTTCGTGTTTAACAATTTTCTTTGTCGGGCGGTGTAATAAATTGGTAAAATACATTAAAATCACTCCTGCCTAGTATAAAAGTATTTGCTGCTGTTGCTTATTTTAAGTAACTCTTTTACCTCAAATGATGATGAAAAACGTTGTGAATATTTTTAAGCTTAAATAAGTGATAACACTTCAGTTAAGCTTAAGTCAGTCGTCATTTACGGTCATTTTAATAATTACGTGCTTTTACTACAACATAAAGTGTTTGAGTTGTTTGTACGGATGTTGAATGATGGGGTGTTGTGTTTATTTATTTTTTTTTTTTGTAACTTTTAACCAGTTAACTGTCTCTTATATAGATATTTAGTTACACACACTAAAAGTGGCACAACTAAAATCTAACAAATAGTTTATAAAATGTTCCAAATAATTTGAAAATGTCTCCTCCATAAAATGGTTCTCATATGAGGCATGGATGGATAGCTTTATATGGAACTAAGAAAATTGTGTTTTTGGTTTTTCAATTTTTCAAAAACTGGACCTCTGCGTGATCAAATAAAAATGGTAAAATTTGTGTCGAGTTACCTTGTTTAAATATTTAGTCCCATAAACAATAGTCCCAACCACTTCCTGCATCTCATTTAAACTATCTTCTTTATTTAACTCTTCCTTAGGTACTGCAAAAACTTTTCGGAATGATTTTTACTATCGTTTTCAGATTTTTCTTAGCTTAAAAAAAAAAATTTAGCAAAAAAGTATAAATTTTTTTAAAATGATATGACTCACTAATGTTTATAGTGAGGCAACATTTTATTTTGTGTCCGTCCGACTACTACACTGAGAACTTTTAAGATATAACATTTTTAAAAAATTTACAAGGACATATTTTATTTAGTCTCACTTCATAGTGAAATTATTCTTTAAGTGTCATATCTAGAAAAATAGGTCTCACTTATAAGTTAATATGTGACGAATTTACATCTGCACAAAAAATTGTAATGCATTTGAAAGAATTAATTGTTTTTGTAATTTTTTTTTTGTCCGCTAAAAAAAGATGCGCCTAGTACTCTTTTTGTGGCTCATTCTATTTTTTTATCGTCTAAACACATAATCCACTTTAAGATTGGAGTAACACGAAATTTAATTTAAATCCTCCCCAGGGTACTGCGCAGTGAAGAAAATAATTTTGATTGTAATAGAACTATTAAAAATCTAAAAACCAAACCAATAAAAGAAAATAATATTATATAGTATAAATCACGAACTTCACAAGTCTTCAAATTTGTTTAATTTTTTGTACACATTTGTGCTATGGAGACAAAAAAACATATCCATATTCAGTTTTTAATTAAAAAAAAAAATGCGATTTTTTCGGAAATTTTATTTTTTTCAAAAAATTAAAAAATCAAAAAGTATGATTCTTTGAAGAACCATGTCTTCAAAAGTATACCATACCAATGCACTCAAAAAAAAAATTTTTTGAAAGTACGTTTTTGATGCAAATGCATTTTTTATCCCGCTTCGATTTTTCTCAAACCTGCATAAATGGAAAGAATACAATTTTTTACATAACTATTAGTGCAGCTTTTTTTGGGTCTCATACAAAGAATAAATTTTATGTTTATTCTGTAATTTTATCCAAAAAGTATGTAACTTTGAAGCAGCGTTGGCTACCGAAACGAATAACGGTATTGGTAACGGTATTGGTATTACATATTTTTTATATCGGTAACGGCAAAGGTAACGGTATTTTCGATTATTTCGGTAACGACAAACCGTTACCGAAACGTCAGTACCGGTACGTACCGGTATTATGAATAAAATTTACTCAAAATGTTAAAAATTCACAAATTTGTTAAAAACAATTAAAAAATCCAGAAAGAAACTCAAATTTAGTGCGTTTTTAACACAAAATTAAATAGCAGTATTTTATTATATTAATAACCTCAGAATTTAATTAAAATTTCACGCAATATTGTAATTCAACCAACAATTTTTTTGATTTTTACGTGTTTATTAAATGTCTCTGTGCAGTCAGCAGAAACATCTGCATTGTGAGCCATGAGAAAAATCAGCATTTTGAGCCATTTGGGAAATTTGCTGATTTTAGCTGACGCGGTTTTGTAAAAAAATCTTTCAAGGCGACAGATAATAATTTAAGCAGAAAAATCAGCTGGTTTTGAGATAAACAGCCGGAACATCGGAATTGTATTTTATTTAAGTAGAAAAGACTTATTAAGAAAACTGTTTCATAGAAAGCGATAAAGAACTAGTAAGAGTGTTAAATTCGAATTTGCCGAGTCCTTTATATCCACTAACATTAGGGTGGATCGAATTTGGCTTTTGGGCGAATATCGTTCCGGCTCACCGACAGATGTGTTGGAATAGACCTAAAAACAATGTGGTTAAATTTTCATGCAGATCGGTGGTCATCTTCCGCTGCCGAAATGACGTTGAAAATCCGCGATTTCTTAAAAAATAGTATTTATTTCAAAAAATTGCCAAAATTACAAAAATCACTTAATCTTCTTTTTTGTTTCAGTCAATCTTTTCAATTCGATCATATTTTCTTAGAAAAAAATTTCAGCTTAATAGGACATTGCAAACTCCTCTAAAACGGTTGCCGAAAATGACGCATTCATTTTGCCCTAAACTCAAAACCACCAAATTTAAAAAAGATTTTTTTTTTGATTTTAGATTGCACAATCTAAAGTTTTTATTGCATTTATTTCAAGTATATATAAGTTCGTTTGACAAAATTTTTTTTTGAAAAAATACGAGATTCTTAAACAGCGCGTGTATCGGTCTGTTTCCAGGACATTTTGGGAAAATTGCACTTTTTTTTTAAACTCAACATTTTAAGTTAAAAACTTTTCATTTTACACTAGATTTATTATAAATTATAAAACTTAATATAGAAATGTTGGATTTTAAGAAATTCTTTAACCCTAAACAGCTTTGGGTTCTAAATGACCCATGATGAACAAATGCATCTAGCAATAAACCGCTTTTGGCGGGCGACTAACCATTGGGAACCAGGGTTGCCAGAATTGTTGGGTACAAAATCGTCAAAAATTTACGATTTTTATAAAAAAAATCGTCAAAATCGTCATCCCATTTGCAGAAATCGTCAAAAAATCGTCATAATAAAAAAGGTATATTTATCATTGATTAAAGCGATGTCCGCTCATCTGTTGAAGACGTGATGCAGTCCAAACCAATAGAGCTAAATCCATGCAGTGTGGCACAAATATATTTTATGGCCATTGGATGGTTCAGTTTGAAAATTGACAAAACCAGACCAGGGAGAACAAATTTCCCACTGGTAAAACTGAACCTACCTCCGAAATTTCCTATATTCTTTGTTAACCTTCTTAAACATATGAAATATTTTTATCAAAGAAAGGGTCATGCAGTTGGGTCAAGTTAATTAGAAAATGTATTTTTTTCCGTCCGTCCTTTTCTGTGGATAATAATGATGAAATTGCGTAAATATCATAATAAATTAATTTGTTAACATTTATCACGAAAAGAAAGGTGTTCTCCGCCAAAAAAAAAACCCTATAATTTTTTTACCTTTTGGAGACAAAATGAGAATGTAACTCTCACTTGTTCCTTTTGTCCCTCTTTGTACGAAAATATTGGTGGATACTTTTTTTAACTAATAATAAGCAAAAAATATTCATTGATTACTAAAGTTTCATTAAACAAATTTTAAAAAAGTAGACAAAATTGACATATTTTTGTTATTTTTAAAAAATCGTCATTTTTTGGGCAAAAATCGTCATAGCGTCATTTTGCTATTTTGGCGAGTAAAAATCGTCAAAATGCAGAGAAATCGTCAAATCTGGCAACAGTGTTGGGAACATATTTTTTCCATTAAAAATGGGAGCGTGAGTAAGGATGGGAGCGTGAGTGGAGATGAGAGCGTGAGTGAATTTGAGCAACTCACGCTCACGAAGAAAAAAAAATTTCGCGCATGAAATTTTTTAAGTTTGCATACATTTTACGCAGGATCACGTGATTGCAACATATTAAACTCGTTCACGCTATAATCACGCTTACGAAAACTAAACATAACAATATTTTGACGTGTTTAATTTTTCTGTCACCGTAAAAAATCATGCAATCTCTCGAAATTTCACTCACGCTTACGAGTGAATCACGTGAAATTTGTGTCACGTGTGCATTTGTACAAATTATATTTTTAATGCAAAATAAAAAAGTGATCCATATATTTTATATGTTATTTCCCGTTTAAATGCACCCACGCCGAAAGCATTATCCCCTTAAATGCCAGAATATAGCAAGTAAATAGTCTATTGAATTTATTCAGCAATATTCTTATTTAAATGTGAATTACTTTTTTTGTCAGATATAAATAAATGGTTAATGGTGGGTACGAAAAATGCTTTAAGGGTGGGTACATTTAAGCGGGATACTATTTGAATGATATTTGAACTTTTTTGTTTCATTTGCATTAAAAATGTTATTTTTAAAATTGCACTGTTAAGCGTGAGTAAAATTTCGTGAGTTTGCATGATTTTTATGGTGACGGAAAAATGAAACACGTCAAAATTCAGCTTGAGTGAGATTAACATGTAACACTCATGTAATCCTGCGTAAAATGTATGCAAAATTAAAAAATTTCTTGCGTGAGAAATTTTTTTTTCTTCGTAAGCGTGAGGTGGTCGAATTCACTCACGCTCCCATCTCTACTCACGCTCCCATCCTTACTCACGCTCCCATTTTTAATTGAAAAATATGTTTCCAATGGTTAGTCGACCGCCAAAACCGGTTTATTGCTAGATTCATGTTCATCATGGGTCATTTAGGGCCCAAAGCTGTTTAGGGTTAAAGAGTTTCTTAAAATCCAACATTTCTATATTAAGTTTAATAATTTATAATAAATCTGGCGTAAAATGAAAAGTTTTTAACTAAAAATGTTGAGTTTTAAAAAAAAGTGCAATTTTCCCAAAATGTCCTGGAAACAGACCGTTACACGCGCTGTTTAAGAATCTCGTATTTTTTCAAAAAAAATTTTTGTCAAACGAACTTATATATACTTGAAATAAATGCAATAAAAACTTTAGATTGTGAAACTTAAAATCAAAAAAAAAAATCTTTTTTAAATTTGGTGGTTTTGAGTTTAGGGCAAAATAAATGGGTCATTTTCGGCTACCGTTTTAGAGGGGTTAACAATGTCCTATTAAGCTGAAATTTTTTTCTAAGAAAATATGATCGAATTGAAAAGATTGACTGAAATAAAAAAGAAGATTAAGTGATTTTTGTAATTTTGGCAATTTTTTGAAATAAATACTATTTTTTAAGAAATCGCGGATTTTCAACGTCATTTCGGCAGCGGAAGATGACCACCGATCTGCATGAAAATTTAACCACATTGTTTTTAGGTCTATTCCAACACATCTGTCGGTGAGCCGGAACGAAATTCGCCAAAAAGCCAAATTCGATCCACCCTAACTAACATACTTATAACAAAAAAAAAAAAAAACACAAATATTGAAAGGGGCATTTCCGGAAGAATGGGGAAGAAGTGGAAACCCGCAGTTCGCCATCAATACTAAAGATTTGGCACAATCCAGGTTTGTCTCTTCTTTCACCTTCCCACTTAAGAATGTTTACTCACTTTTCTTTTCGGAACTTTTTAGGTAAATTGGAAATGTGATCATTGGTTGTGCCGATTTCAACATATTCTTTGTCCAAATTTACTTAATTATAATGTGATCATGATTGGACCAATTTCTCATTGTTTTTATACAAATAACAATACGATTTGAACTAAAATTTGCAGCTTTATTTTACGTACACTTAAAATATTTTATCTGAAAAAAAACTTAAATAAGTAATAACCGAAACAGACAACCGAAACAAAACCGTTATAATACCGGTAAAAATCCGAATAAAGGTAAAGGTTTTTTAACGGTAACGGTAATTAAAGTTTTTTATTTCGGTACTGGTAACGGTAGTCAATATTAAAGGGTTTTAAATCAGTAACGGTATTGAAAGGGTAACGGTAGTTAATACTGCTTTGAAGAACCATATCTTTGAAAGTATTTATTTGATTTTTATGATTCAAAAAGCATTTGACTCTAACAATTGGCCTTTTGTATATGAATGCACTCAAAAAAAAGTTAAAAAAAAAACGCATTTTTCATGCAAATGTAATTATTGAATGCATTTTTTAAAACTTTATCCCCTTAATTTTTTCTGAAACCTGCATAAATTGAAAAGAGCAGTAGTATGGGGGTATACTAGGATGGCTCGTTTTTGGGCTTTTCTCTCGGATCAAATTCTAATACCCGCCAAAAGTGTAGGTCCCCTAAGGGTAACTCACATGAAAAATATCACTCCGATCGGAGTTTATCTTCTGTCTCCACTTTGAGCCTCAAAATTAGGGTTTTCGCAAAAAAAGACTTTTTAAAAAAAAAAAAAAAAAATTTACGGTTTTTTATTAAAATAATTAAAAAATTATTTTTGTATAATATTTGATTGTAAATACTTAAATATGAAATTTAAAGATTTTACGGTATCATTAACCCGTTCAAACTTGATACCAAAAAAATGGCATGATTTTGGGGGCGTTCTCAAAACACCTTTTTTCAAAATTTGAAAATTTTATTTAAAAAAAATTTTAAATATACCATTTTTTCCTTCTGAATTCATTAAGAACACCTTGGAGAAGAAAAATGTGAAATATGGCGGATATCCGTCGAGCCACTTTTCGGGAATCACGGGGGGAAGTTAGCGGATTTCAAGGAAATGTTGGTTTTATCAATAATTTGGATTAATAAAATCTTATAAATTTCATTTTTGTGCAAATTAACGGTTTTTTGGTGTCGTGGCATTCTATTATATAACTTTAAGTCTTTCATGAAATCTTACAGATCTAGGACGTCTTAAACCCACATTGGCTGCGGGTCAAAAATGACCCCCGCGGAAAATTTAAAGTTTAGAGCTAAATTTTTGTGCTATAAACAAGTATAAAACGGTTTTTGTGTTTTTTACCCCAACTATTATTTCGTATTATTATATTATCTTTAAAAAAATCGTTAACCCTTCTTGGTAGGGGGTCAAAAATGACCCATTCAATAAAAAATATATATTCCTTATTCCTTAAGTTCGTTATTGTCAAAAATTAATAAACGTTGTATATAAATCTTTTATTATAATCTCTATTAAAATTAAGCTGACCCGTATTTTTGCGTTTGTAAAAATTCCTGCGAGTTCAGCTTTTATACGGGTTTTTCCGAGAGCCCATATTTTTTCATAAGGTGGCAACCCATTTTTAAATTTGAGATTGGGACGCTAAAAAAACAGGTACCTCTAATTTTTCTCCCCTCATTCCAATGTTTAAGTTTCAG
Source organism: Pegoplata infirma (assembly GCA_963921195.1). Classification (NCBI taxonomy): domain Eukaryota; kingdom Metazoa; phylum Arthropoda; class Insecta; order Diptera; family Anthomyiidae; genus Pegoplata; species Pegoplata infirma. The sequence continues at coordinate 151,648 of CAWUER010000693.1, read as the reverse complement.
GACAATCGGAGGGTGCCCTGTGAAAGACCTTCCTTGTTAGTTTTATGTAAAAAAATATTATTCTTTCAGTTTATGCAGGTTTCAGAAAAATCGAAGGGGGATAAAGTTTTGGGTGATTTGATATAAAAAAGGACGATTGTTAAAGTCGAATGCTTTTTGAATGGTAGAATTCAGATAAATAATTTCGAAGACATGGTTCTTCAAAGTATCATTCTTTTTTGATTTGTTGTAAAAAGAATTCATTAAAATGCTTTAAAGGAAAAAACAATTGATTGAAATTTTTTCATTGCATTTTGGTGTAAAAAGAAATTATTAAAAATGCAACTAAAATTTTTTTAATGTTCTTAGTCTCCAAAAGTTTTTGAAAATTTTCTTTATCCTGAACACAATGTTTTTTTTTTGCGATTTGGAGTAAAAAATTTGGTTGAAAATGATTTCTTAAAAATTTTTTCAACAATTTTTTAAAAAATGTATTTAGTCCTGTAAAAATTTTCATGTATTTTGCACTGAAATTATTCTAAGACGAAAAAAATACTTCTAAATTTAAAAAAAAATTTGGTAAAGTATGAGGTAGCAAAAAATTTCGTTAAAATGTTGCAAATATCGACGTCGGCGTCAAAAAGTTGCAAATTTACATTTTTTTTTTTGGCAAAATGTTTTATATCAGCTGCAAAAACTTTAGAAAAATATGCTGGTTGATATTTTCTGTTAAGAACGAAAATGGAAAAAAATTGGTAAATGTTTCGACCTTGCAGTCATCTCTGGTCTATTTGTAAGTGTACCCTTATTTCCTTATTATCATTCAATAATAAAAAAAATTTGTAAAATGACAAATTAATTTTATTAATTAATTTCTCGTAATATCACGTAAGTATAAGTTCTAACCTGTCAAATAGTTATAAATTTACATTTTTATTTGCAAAATGTTTTTTATCAGCCGCATTAATTTAAAAAAAAAAAAAATAATTTACACAAAAAATTTACAAAAAAATATAGCTTTCAAAGAAAAGTTTGTAGTTGTTTCTTTGTGTTTCACCGGTTAATTTCATAAATAAGGTTTTCAATATTTTTTTAACAAATACTCATTTAAAAATCTAAGATTAACTTATGTATGTAATTAAAAGCCGATATACGATATTGTGCTGTGCGCTACTAGTAGCTAACAGGTTAAGCAATTGACACTCTTATATCATCCATTCTATCATCCCTTTATCACTTATCACCTCAACTCATTACTGTAACAAGCAAGGCTTGTTATAATTTTAAATAAAACAAGAAGTTGTTATAACTTAAGTAATTATCTTTATTACTGCCTTTTATTTCCGCCTTGATCACACTATTGCTGCGTATTACTTGACATTACAACTATCAATGCTTATGCTAACATCCATCATGCAATGGTTACATTAATATTACATTTGACATTTAATTACTAAGGGAGTTCACGATCATTACACGCTTTTTTTTTTTTTAACGAATATAAAATAAACCTATTTGCGCCTGGACCGTGTTTCCACTCCATAATCTCTACCATAACGTTTTGGGACCCTGACGGTACGACCACTTCTAGTGGTCACAGGTTCCGTAGGTGTAACATTCAGTGTTCCTGACCCGGTTGTTTCTGAACCAGATATTTCGGGAATTCTGTGATCAGTAGCACTGGCTACAGGGTTTTCAATATCAACCGAAGGCACTGGTTCATCCACATCACAGTAGTCTATATTCTCACTAAGTGGGGAATCTATCATAACTGGCGGATCAGCGTCGGTAATATTTTTATCTCGATTAACTTGAGGTGGAGCTTCTATTTCCCTTAAATTATTCTTAGCATTGTCCTGATAGGTTTTGATATTTTCCTCAAATAATAAATCACTAGCATTAAAGTCTTCGTTCTGCGTCTTCGCAATGAAACGCCTATTGCGTCTAAAATGATTGTCAAAATTATCCCTTATAACGTATGATCTATTGTTAAATGTTGAAACAATTTTCCCGTAATTCCATTCTCTTCCATTTTTCTTAAAAATTACTAAATCACCTACACTTAATACCGGTAATGACTTAGCGTTTCGATCATAATAATATTTTTGCCTTTCGTTTTTTTTTTTTAATTTGTTTTGAATGTCTGATTCATTACAATTGTTTCTAATCAAAAGCGACTGAGATACTGGTAATTTCGTCTTAACCAGTCTGCCAAAAAACAGTTCCGATGGGGTAATATGCATGTTCGTTAAAGGTGTCGTATTATATTCCAACAACCGATACTGAAATTTATCGGCATCATTCGCCTGAATACAACGTTTCAGAATATTCTTCGCAATAGCCACACCCTTTTCAGCCAACCCATTGCTTTGGGGGTATCTTGGACTTGAAAATTTAAATTGAATATTACATTCGTCCGCAAAACGTTCGAATTCTGCCGATGCAAATGGACTGTTGTCACATTTAATTACCGTTGGATATCCCAGTTTATCAAATAATTGACCAACAACGTCTATAACGTGTTTCGATGTTTTGTTTCGAAGATTTGCGGCCGCGAGGTAATTCGAGTACGCGTCAATAAGCGCAATGTAATCCCGACCAGCGTATTCGAAGATATCCATTGCAACAATTTGAAATGGATATTTTGCAATTTCCTCCTGAACCAACGGCTCTTTCTGATTGTTCCTCTTGAACTTTTCACATATGTTGCAAGACGCAACCAATTCCTTGATTTGCGTATTCATTCCGGGCCAATAATATAGCACTCTTGCACGTGCAAGAGTTTTTTCTATTCCGAGATGGGGTAAATGCAGCCAAATTGACATTTTCCGTTGCATATCTGGCGGGATGACCAATCTATGGTTAAAAAATAGCATTCCGTTCTCAACGTGCAATTCCGATTTCAATTTATGAAAATGTTTGCTCAGGTCATCAAGTTGATGGAATCCTGGCCAACCATTTTCAACATAATAACAAATACGCGAATATTCTTTATCGTTATCTAGTGTTTTCCTATAAAAATTGTAATTCCTCTCCGTAAAACAAACTGATTTTGTTACCGAGTGGATCACCCCCGAAAGTCCTTCAATTTCCGAGATTTCCAACAACTGCGCTCTTGACAAGCAATCTGCCACAAGCATTTCCTTACCAGGTTTATAAACAACATTCATCTGTGGATATTTCAAAAGGAACATGAACATACGCTGAAGCCGCATTGTTACATCGTCAAGATCGCGCTTGACCAGTGTCTCCAAGGGCTTGTGATCGCTTTCGATCGTAAATTCCCTACCATATAAGAAATAATGAAAACGTTGACACGCAAACACGATAGCTAAAAGCTCCTTTTCAATTTGTGCCCATTTTTGTTCACTTTTGCTGAGGGTCCGAGAAGCGAACACCACTGGATGTCCCTTTTGGATTAACACACAACCCAATCCATCCTTGGATGCATCAGTTTGTACGATTACTGGCACCTTCGGATCATAGATAGCCAGCACCGGTTCAGATGTGACAACACTGATCAATTTTTGGAATTCTAAATCGTGCTTTTCCGTCCACTCGAATGCTACATTATTCCGGGTTAAATTTCGTAATTCCGCGGATTCCTTTGACAGATTTGGAATAAATCTTGCCAAGTATTTAAGAAGACCTAGAAATCTTAAGACGTCCGATTTACTTTCCGGTTTTTTCATTTTTAAAATTGCATCCCGATATTTTAAGTCTGATTTAATTTTCCCTTCCGATAAAAGGTTTCCCATGAACTTTACTTCGCGTTGTCGATACTGAATCTTATCCGGGTTAAATGTAATATTATTTTTCCGAGCTCTTTCCATTACTAAACTTATGATCTGATCATGTTCCTCTTCATTTTCCGCGCAAATAGCTACATCATCGAAATAAACACAAACTCCCTGTATATCCCCAAAAATTCTAATCATTTCCTGTTGAAACATTTCGGGCGCGCAATTAAGGCCAAATGGCACACGATTAAATTTATACCTACCGAAAGGAGTCATAAATGTTGTTAGATCCGAGCTTTCTTTGTCCAATTCCATATGCCAAAACCCACTTTTCAAATCAAGAACCGAAAAAATCCGTTTGTTTGCTAGTCCCGCAGTTAAGTCGTCAATCGTTGGAATCAAAAAATATCCCCGTTTAATACACTCATTAAGTGCTTTTGGGTCTAAACAAATACGAAGTTCGCCGTTGGGTTTCTCTACCAGCTGCAAATTATTAACCCAATCTGTTGGGTAATCAACAGGTGAAATGATTCCATCCTGCTCCATTTTACCTAGTTCCGATTTAAGTTTATCCGATAAAGAGTTCGGTATCCGTTTCCTATAATGAAGCACGGGCTTTGAATTTTCCTTCAACGTAATTGAAAAGGTTCCGGGGAATTTACCAAGTCCATAAAATACATCCCTATATTTACCCGTGAATGATTCTTTCGATTCCGTGCATGCAATACTACTCACATCTAACCGCTTTATTAATCCAAAACTCTCGCACGCCTCCACCCCTAGCACAGGTTCGCATTTGTCATTGACAACTAAAAATTTGGCTAATCGATCCGATTTTAACTCTGAATCAAAACATTTAAGACTAACTGTACCAAAAATTTCAATTTTATTTTCATTATAATCGTACACTGAAAAGTCGTTATTCTGATTGTCAAAATTATCCCTTATAACGTATGATCTATTGTTAAATGTTGAAACAATTTTCCCGTAATTCCATTCTCTTCCATTTTTCTTAAAAATTTCCAAGTTGCTTTCTGATTTGGTACTCGTGCACGGCTGTCACTTTTTAATCAGCAGGGATTAACCAGTTCACAATTTTTACCACAGCGATGAATCTTCTTTCCTTCTGACACCATGTAACAAGCAAGGCTTGTTATAATTTTAAATAAAACAAGAAGTTGTTATAACTTAAGTAATTATCTTTATTACTGCCTTTTATTTCCGCCTTGATCACACTATTGCTGCGTATTACTTGACATTACAACTATCAATGCTTATGCTAACATCCATCATGCAATGGTTACATTAATATTACATTTGACATTTAATTACTAAGGGAGTTCACGATCATTACAATTACACTTTCCGTAGTGTTAGTTAAAGTCATTTGTGTAACATTTTAAAATAAATTTTTGTATTTATTTTCTTTTTTTTGGCAGTCGTTGAGAGTTGTTGATGGCTTACTATACCCTTTAGAAGCTCAGTTGCACTTAAATCTATCATTAGCTGTTTTATCATGAATTTTAAAAAGTAACACTCACCAGATAATTACAGTTGTAGCAGACTTTTTAAATAAATTTAGCATATTTTTTTTAATGATGAAAGCATTTTAAAAGTTTAAAAATATTTAAATATTTTTTAAGAATTACTAGGAAAGAACTTGTTTAAGAAAACCTTGAAATTAGATACGTCTTAGGAAAGAGGTACGAATCATTGTGATAAAAATGTGCAATTTATGAGACAGTGTCATCATATTGATGACGCGTTACATTTGACGAAAATTAATAAAATATTTCATCATGTTGATGTAACTTTTAATCAATGTGATGAATCTTATTCATCAGTATATGACTTCATTATAATAATATTATACAAATATGTATATTATTTTTTTACAAAAAGTTTTTGTCTGGAACTAAGAAAATTTTCAAAAATGTGTCCAGGACTTAAAAAAAATTTGTTCAGGAAACATTTTAGAATTTTTGGAAAAATTTTACAAACTTTTTTTTTTCTATTAGAAAAGAAAAATAACGTCACATACATTTAAGAAAACGCATTTCTGCTTTTTATTTAGTTACACAGTACAACACTAAAAAAAATACGGGGTTCCGACGATTGATTCTGGTAGAGGAGACAGAAAAAAATATACATGTGTCAGCGTTTGGAAATATCATATCGGAATTTTATGTTAGACATGGTTAAAGTTTCCCAGCATTGGCCTGTTCTTGCAGCATATCGGTATATAAAACTATGTTTCTTTACATCTGAGGTGTATTGTGTGTTTAGCAACTTTGTAGAAAAAATTATTGCAAATTTTTTTGTAGCATATATTAATCCTCTAACTCCCACTCATAACGGTATGTTTTAACTCTATTCTAACAAATCGTAAAAAACTCTCCGAAATTGGGAGGGCGGAGATGAAATGTCTTAAAAAAAATTGTGTCATAAAATTTTACGTAATTTTGGAAAAAGTTTGGGAGGGGATGAAATGTTCTACAAAAATGTTGGATATAAAGCTTTACGTAATTTTGGAACAAGTTTGAAATTATTGTACAGTGTGATAAATAAAACCATATACTTTTCGATCTGTCATATTTATTTTTGTTTTTAAATTATTTTTATCAACATTTTTTACATCAACGTTTTTATTTAAAAACGTTTTTTTCAAAAAAAGTTTTTGCCAATTTTTTTTTTATTATTATGGAGTTCATCAATGTTTTTGGCCACGCAGAATTTTTTCAATATCAAAATAAATAAAACTTAAATATGTATCTAACAAACAGTTAATTTTAGTACTATAAAAAACAAAACAAAATAAACAAATCACGATTTCTCCAACATAATTAAATTTATATTTTCTTGCAAAATCACAACATTTCGGTCTTAAAACTGTTAAAAATCAAGTTTAACTGTTTTGGAGCAAAAACAAAAAAAAAAAATATATATATTTTATATTAACACGATTCGCTTCTTACCATTTATGATATGAGTTTTTGTTTATCATTAACAATGGCAAAAGAAAAAGCTAATCTTAAAAAGTTTTTGAACAATAATTCATTTCAATATAAAAAATATATGAGCAATTGTCATTAACTTTTAATATTTAACAAAAAAAAAATTGCGATTTTTTTTTCGTGGCACATTGATAAGACTTTGTAGGTAAATAACATTATAAATAAGTAATTCAAATCCGTCCGCGTGCATTAATTTGAGCGATCGCACCCAAAACTAAGGCGGTTTAAAGATAAAATTTTTAAAAAAATTGTCAAAATTACATTTTTTATCCGAAGTCAACCAAACGTACCATTTTGTATTATGCTTACCCAGAGCTAAAATACATATTCAAACATGCATAAAATATTTGCTAGATATCGAGATATTTGCATTTAACCAATTTTTGTTTCGGCACATTTTCCAATATTTTGGAAATAAAAATGTTTCCAGCGGTTTTATTTTTTTTAGAAAAATATTACCAAATGCATTAACAAAATCTCAACAAATTCTTAGTTAACACCATTATTCTATCTCTAATAGGTAAGAAACAGCAGTGGTTTAAAGGTAACATTTTTGAAAAAAAAAAAATTAATAATTTTGAATTTATTTTTTTTTTAATATTAAATGTCTGATTTTACAGTGTTGTCCTTCACTGAATATTGAAACTATTCAAAGTATGATTAATAATGCTAATATTATGGTTATTACGAAATATTTTAACGTTATTACTAATTTTATCAAGGTTATACAAAATTTTGGCGATTTTTCGCGATTTTCGCGACTGCAAAAATCAATGGACTAATTTTGAAATATTATTTGAATAAGACATGTCAAAATCTATCAAAATACATTTCTTTTCTACTTTATTTAAGTAATGTAAGATTTTATATAACCATTAAATTTAAAGGTATCAAAATTTTAAAACCACCGAAAAACCGCTTAAACGTTAAATTTTTTCGGGTGCGAATTAATTGAAGATAGAGTATTAAAAAGACTACCAAACGCGCCTTTCACTGACCAATTTCTATAAGCGGCCTGGATGTGCCTTACAAAAAAGTGAAAACTGAAAAACACCGCGGAATTCGCCAATATTAACTTTTGATCAATGTTGCTTTCCATGATTTATTATATTTGCACATACCATTGTTTCTACATGTTCAACTTTCAGCCATGCACATTTGGCTGTCAAATAATGCAAAACTAAAATATCGAAATTTTGCAAAAAATTTAAAAAGTTCATAAAATTTTTGCAATGGAATATTTTTTGGGTGCGTTTGTAAATCAAGTGGGAAATGGTAAATTATAAAGTTCACAAAGCATTCGGAACCATTCGGAATAAAACTGGGAGTGTGCCTCGCAAAAAACAGACTTTTTAAAAAAATCACGTTTTTTCTTCCCATCTTTGGAGAGCTGCAGCTTCGTAACCATTGCGAGCACATCACTCAAATCGGTCTCAGATTGTGTATATTTACAAGGGCTTTTACCATGTGTATTTGAATTTTAAAATTAAAGTTTGCACCAAAAGCTACAATCAAAAAACCTCGAAAAATTGAAATTTGAAAAAAGTTGGTATCAAAGATTTAGGTCCATGTAACTTTTTTCTTATAGATGGCACATCCACTGAACCTACACCAAATAATTGCACAAGTCTACTGATTAAACGGTATAAAATTTGGAGCAATAGCTTTAACGCACCCAACAATAAGGAACTTTGAACGAAAAATTTCATGAGAGTATCAAGCGATTTTTTTACATTTTTCAACTTTGCACGTTTCTTACCATGAGATAATGAGACTATTTGCGCTGTGCCTTTGCAGAATTACTCATTATGGTTCCCTTAACCTATCTACATTCACAGGTACCACCTAGTTTACAAATAAAAATGTTATTGCGAAATTAGTAAAATATCACAAGCGTTAAAAGTTAATGACAAAAGTCCATATATATAAAAACCAGACACACAAAAATATAAAAGAAAATAATAAACGGAAGACATACTTAAGCACTTGATATGAAATATAAAAATTAAATCATAAAAAAACTGCCCATTTTCGTTTCTTGCGTACCTAAACAACGTACGCATTAAAAATTCTACTAAGGATACAAAACATAGGAACACAGACCGACACATACGTGTAAACTTATATACTTTTTTTACACAAACAACTCACAACATAAATGAGATATGATACCAAAACATGAATACAAAACATGTACAAGTAGTATACGAGTATTTGTAGTAGTGCAGGAAACAAATGTATGAAATTTTAGATGACTATAGGGCGTCCCTTATTTCTTTTACATTTTTAATTTGAAAAGACATACATTATATATTTTTTTTGTTATTTTAAATTTAAATGCTTTACTCTAAAAAATGCATGTAAACTTACTACTATAAATTGGGTAAATTTTTGTTGAATAGCACGCATTATGTGTTAATATAAACACTAAATGCGTAAAATAAGTTCAAACAAATTAAACACAGCAAATTATTAATATTATCCGTTAATTCAAATATTTTACACACAAATGAGTAAATAAAATTGTCAAACAACTACAAAAAGAAAATAAACATAATACAATTCATATCTTCGATCAATTCAACAAGTACTATAGCCTAGCTGAAGTGTGCCAGGTTTGCGTGCAGCGGGTCCTTGGTTCGTCTCCGCTGGCAATCAACTTTTTTTTATTTTTTTTTTAATTTTTTTTATTATTACTTTTTTTTTAACATTGTATTAATATTATTATAGTTAAATAATTAAAAAAGTTATATAAAAACTTTTTATATACATATTTTACTTTTCTTTAGCTTTTATTATAATTATTTTGGTTTCATTCTATATACATGTTAAATAACTAAAACGCCAGATAAAAGTAAAAGCTTCCGTAGCGTAGTGGTTAAGAAGTGTACTTTCAAATCGGAAGGTGGCGGCTTCGATGCTGGCTGGCGCCGAGTTTTTTTTTTTTTTTGTTATATTTTATTCACCTCTTTTTTTTTTAAATTGACCACAAGTGGTCCATTTATTTAATTTACACATTCAGAGTAAAATTACCCAATTTTTAGCAGGAGTCCAGTTTCCTACTATAAATTGGGTAAATTTCAAGAAATTTTGATTAGAGTGTACGATATAATACAAATCAAAAAATTACTACCCATCAATAAATTGTATTTTTTTGGGAAAGTACTCCAGTTTTGGAGTAATAATTATTAATGTGGTTTAGCAGTGTTTTTTTTAACAAATCATAGGACATATACATTTTCAAAAATGAGATTTAAATTTTAAAACTTAAAAATCTCATAAGAGACCACTTTTGAAATTTTTTTAAGAATTTTTTTAAATACATAAAAAAAACAAAAAATAAAAAACAAAAGGGAGTTTGGACCATTCTTGGCGAAGTTATGAGTAAAAGAAGTTTGAGTAAAGGAACAAACTACCACTTTTTGAAAATTCGATATCTTTGGAACGGGTCATCAAAAAAATCTGAAAAATTACCACGAAGGTGTTTTCGAAGAGTTCTAAAAACTTAAAAAAATTGGGAAAATCAAAAAAAAAAAATGTCCGATTTGACATTGAATGCCCCAAATATAATCGGCATGTCCGAATTTAACACTTTTACTTGGGTTCCATTTATTTTTTTATCAAAAATGTCTAAGCAGATTTCTCTGCTGATTTCACCTAGATACTCATGACAGATTTTCAGCAAACCGTGTCTGCTCAAATCAGCAGATTTTTCATATGGCTCAAAATGGATGCATTTTCACCAGATTTTTCTGCTTATTGGACAAAGAATTTATTTTGAGTGTAGTGTTGCATATTTGTTAACATTGTGAAAGATATTTAAAGATTTGTTTATTTGTTGCGATAATAAAATAAATATAAAGATTCAACAATTTGTTTATGATTTTTGGGACACGCTATTGTACAAATACATACATATGTATATGGGGCATTCCATGTCAAATCGGACACTTTGAAAAATTTTTTTTTAGATTTTCCCAATTTGTTTACAGTTTTTAGTACCCTTCGAAAACTCCTTTGTGGTAAATTTTCATATTTTTTTAATGACCCGTTCAAAAGATATCGAATTTTTAAAAATTGGTAGTTTGCTCTTTACTCAAACTTCTTTTACTCATAACTTCGTAAATAATGGTCAAAATTTCAATTTTTTTTTTTTTTTCAAAATTTTTGCTTTTTTTGCGTACTTTCTAAAAAAAAAATCCCAAAAAATTCTTAAAAGCGTTCCAGTATGCGATTTTTAAGTTTTAAAATTTAAATCTCATTTTTGAAAATGTTTGTACTCTTCGATTTTTTTGAAATTTTTTTGTGTAAAACTTCTATCGATTCAACAAATTTTTTGCCCAGGAGGATCGTGGGATAACAATTATTACTATTTTTTAAAATATTTTGAAAAAAAATTATTGTAATCTTCCAATTTTAAAATCATTTCTACTGCTCCAATGGTGCGTTATAGAGGGGTAATTTATAAGACCGACCCCATTAATTTTTACCCTCCAACATTTTTGTAAAACATACCTATCCTATCTTTACTTCCTAAGTAGGGTCCCATGTAAATAACAGTTGGAGCAAATTTTATAATAATGTAATTTTGAATGGAAGCCTACTTAGCGAATGGAGATAGGTCTGTGGTATGTTTTACAAAACTGTTTGAGGGTAAAAATAAATGGGGGTCGGTCTCAATAATGGCCCCTCTCGGACGCATTATTGGACCGGCAGAAGCTGATTAAATAAAAAAAATTCACAAAAAATAAAAAAATTGTATGGGAACCGCCTTAACAATTAGAGAGGGTAGGTTTGTTCAGAGAAAATGTTTGAACTAAAAAAATATTTTGGGTCGGTTATACATTTTGTTGCTCTAAGGGCACTATTAGGGCAGTTAGAGCGGGTGGAGCGAATTTTAAAAAATTTCGTTTTGTGTGGGAGCCCCCTTAGAAATTGAAGATAGGGTATTAGTTTGTTCCAAAGAAATGTTAAGACGTAAAAATTAATGTGGGTCGGTCTTATAAATGACCCCTCTATGACGCACCATTGAAGCAGTCGAAATGATTTTAAGATTGAAAAATTACAATAAATTTTTTTCAAAAAATTTTAAAAAATGGTAATAATCGTTATCCCACGATCCTCCTGGGCAAAAAATTTGTAGAATCAATAGAAGTTTTACACAAAAAAAATTTCAAAAAAATCGAAGAGTACAAACATTTTCAAAAATGAGATTTAAATACTAGAGCGCTTTAAAGAACTTTTTTGGATTGTTTTTTAAAAAGTACGCAAAAAAAACAAAATTTTTGAAAAAAAAAATTGAATTTTGGACCATTATTGAAGAAGTTATGAGTAAAAGAAGTTTGAGTAAAGAAACAATTTTTAAAAATTCGATATCTTTTGAACGGGTCATCAAAAAAATCTGAAAATTTTACCACGAAGGAGTTTTCGAAGGGTACTAAAAACTGTAAATAAATTGGGAAAATCTAAAAAAAGAAATTTCAAAGTGTCCGATTTCACATGGAATTCCCCATATAGTTTTTGCTTTTAGTTTAAAAGTAACCTAAAAAAATATGAAATATACACGTTAAAACACGTTTGGTTCAAGTTTCATAAAAGAAAAAAGAAGAGAATTAATTTTTGGCGTTTATGATGCTTTATGAAAATTGTCGTCTTTAAAATTTTTTACTTTTTTTCAATTTCAAATTTACAGAGGGTGTATATTACATAAGACTGGCAGCTTTTTGTATGACAAAAAAAAAGTTTCTTCCGATTTTGAACGTCCGGTCAAATTGTTATTCTCCTGGCCCTAAAACTTTTGTGGTATAGTATTTGAGGCCAATCGGATTAAAAAAATCCATCGCGCCCGTCGATTAAAGTTTTGGAAATTAGAAAATTTAAACAAAAATCATGCGACACATTATAATAATAAATTTTGATGCGATTAACACGAATATCAAAAAATTTTTTAAATCTGTGGAACAATTATATACACACAGAAAACGAATTTTACGATTTCCAACTGAAAGTTAGTTATTGCAACAAAAACTCGGTCGGAACTTTTGTATATAGGTCCTCACAGTTGAATATCGGTAGTCACAACTCATTTTCGGCGGTCATAACTGTCTTTTAATTGGTGCAACTAAAAAATTTGGTTGTCAAAGCCAAATATAGTAGCTGCAACCGAATTTTGAGTTGATACAACTGATAAATTCGATTGGAAACTTTTTTTTCTGTGTGTAGATATCGTTATTAGAAACATTTGAAAAAAATTGCAGTTGACTCTTTCAAAAAGTTTCAGACAATCTTTAATTTCAACATTCGGTTTAAGTTTTAAATTCCTAGAAAATTTTAACTAAAAAATCGAAACTTCGTTTAAATATCGAAAAAAAAATTTTAATCCGTCGATCAATTTTCGAGATATCGCTTTTTAAAATTTGCATAAAACCGCGTTTTTTTATCATTTGAAGTCGTTGCGCCTTTCGATCAAAGTTTTGAATTATCAAAAATTTCCACCAAAATTTTCGTATTTTGAAAAATGCAACAAAAAAAATTGTCTTATCATACATTTTTTATTTCTTTTGGCATGCTGAATACGAGTATCACAAAAAATTTCCTATAGTCAAAAAAAATAAAAAAAAATCCATTGGCTATTTTATAGAGCTTAAGAAAAATTTTAATTTAAACTTCATTTGAGCCAAATCACACCATTCTAACCCAAGGCGCCCTTTGATCGAAGCTTAGAGTTTGTGGTGAAAATTGTCTAAAAAACCAATACTTTTATAAACGGTAAAAGTAAAACAAATTTTGAGATTTTTTTTTAAATTTCTTTATCATAGAAAACACTTTCAAAAAGTGATATCTGAAAAAGCGTTTGATCGATTAAATTTATTTGTTTATATTTTTGCTTAGCAAATCAATTTTTATAAATATGACGTAACTTAAAATATACATACTTATATTTTTTTATTTTTTAAAAATTTTTTAAAAATCTAAAACTTTGGTCGCCGGCTGCCTAGGGTTAATTTAATTCAATTGGCCTCAACTTTAACCACTTTACCACATAACGTTAAGGTCTAGTAGAACAAAAATTTTCCCGGACACTTGGAAAAATCAAAAGTTGAAGAAAAAATGCCACTCTAATGTTACATATCGTCGGTGCGCCGACCAGAACACCTATGTGTAATTTTTTTATTTTTTTTTTATTGGCCCATTAGGAAGCCTATCAGGTAATGCATTTATCCCCCACAGCGTTTCCCGTTATCTCAAATGGTTTCAAAGTTAGCTTAAACTCCTATGTGTTACCTATAATAGAAATTCTCCGGCAAAAACACTTATGTGTTATTAGTACACATAACTGTTTTTGATTTAAACGTAAAAACATTGCGTCTGCCTTTGGTTTTTTTATAAATTGATATTTTAAAAGTTTTCTGAACATTTTTTTTGTAATATTCCGAAACTTTATTGCATAACACTGTGCAACACGATTTAAAAAAAAAATAATTTCCAAATTTTTTTTTAAATGCGTTTTGAACAAGCTAAAAAAAGTATAAAGTATAATTCTGAGGTAAATAATATCAAAAGATGTCTTTAGTGAAATTTTAAGGCGGTTCGTTTCTAAGAACATACATTTACATACATTAACCCTGTGTGTCCCATTTTTACGTGTCGTTTTGGTACTTTTTTTAAATATCCTCGTTGAACGCCATTAAAACGTGCGGTTAAAGGATTAAAATGTTCCACAAAAAAATTAGTTTTACATCAAATTTTACTAGGGGTTGTCACAGGTCAAAATTTTGTGCGAAAAGTGCAAAATGCTTAAATAAATTTAATTGTAAATTATCACAAACTGTTAAATTGTTTATCACCAAAGTCGTGTAAAATAAGTAAAAAAAATATAAATCTTTGTCTGAGCTAAATGATGATGTCTTCAGTGAAATTTGATAGCGGTTCTTTTCTTGGAACACATTATCTTCCATTTTTGGGAGCAATCTTGGTCCTTTTGCCAAATACCCTCATAGAACTTCACTTAAACGTGCGTTAAAATGTTCTACAAAAAAGTTTTGCAGCAAATTTTACTAGGGGTTCTCAAAGGCCAAAAGTTCGTGCGAAAAGTGCTTAAAAAAGTAAAATTGTAAAGTATCTTGGTAAGACACAATTTAACAAATTATGATAATTTAAAATTTTCCTTTTTTAAACCTTTTGCTTACATCGCACGAACTTTTGGCCTTTGACAACCCCTAGTAAAATTTGATGCAGAAAATGTTTGTAAAATTGTTTAACCCTTTATACGTATGCCTTAGTAGTGGACTATGATGATATTTAAAAAAAGCACCAAAATGAGGATAAAGGGTTAACATGTTCTAAGAAAAGAACCGCCATCAATTTTCACTGAATTATCTCTTAACTTTATTTAGCTCAAAAGCAGATTTATATTTTTTTTCGACTTATTTCACTCGACTTTTGCAAAAAAAAAGTTTAACAGTATTTGATAATTTACAATTTTACTTTTTTAACCATTTTGCACTTTGCAGGAACTTTTGGACTTTGACAACCCCTAGTAAAATTTGATGCAGAAAATCTTTGTAGAAGATTTTAACCCGTTAATGTACGTTTTTGTGGTGTAGGTGGTGTTGTATGAGGATATTTAAAAAAAGGACAAAAATGACCCCTAAAAATGGGAGATAGAGGGTTAATATGTTCTACGAAAAGATTCGCCATTTCATTTCACTGAAGACACATTTTGCCATTTTTTGCATCAGAATTATATTTAATACGTTTTTTGACTTATTACTTATTATTATTTTGGTTTTCCTGATAATCACTTTCTGCATTGGTAAAGTTTTTCCGTCTCTTTGTGATAACAAAATTTACATCAGAAGTTTTCAGCCTTGCAAAGTACGAAACGAAAAACTTTTTACAACAAACACATGGGATGAAAAAAAAAACACCAAAATAATTTTACGTGTGTTTTTTGTAGTAAATGTTGCATTTCGCACATTGCAAGGATAAAAATTCTAACGTGAATACCATCAATATTTCGCTACAAGTCCATGCGGATATATAACTTGCAAAATTATTACTTTTGAACAACAAATAAAAATTTATTTAAAATAAATTTAAGAACAAAAACACCTATGTGTATTATATATTTTTTATAAACATGTAAAAAGTCCGAAACAAAATCACCTATGTGTAGTTTTTTGTTAAAATCTTGTACCACTTCAGATTAAAAAAAGATTTTGTATGTTTTTCAACGCGTAATATTTTTAAATGGGTTTAGGAAAAATAAAAAAAATTTACTTTAAAAAAATGTTGCGAATTGGCAAAATAAAACGGTTTTTTTGCTCTCCTGAACAATTCATAAAAAACACATAGGTGTTCTGGTCGGCGCACCGACGATATGTATACTGTGTAGAATGCTCGTATTTTTATTTAATGCGTTATAAACGTGTTCTGAAAATTCAAAAATAAAATTCTTTTTTTAACAAAAATCTAAATTTATAAATTTTATTTAAATCTTCTAAATAAAACTGTTTCATTTGTATAACAGAAGTACAAAAAAAAATATAAAAAATTGTTTGCCAAGAAGATAAATTTTTTCCTCTTGGTAAGATTTCATTCACTTGCGAGTTTAGTCAGCCTATGACCATAAGACATATTCGTACCCAACTTCAGGTGTCTAGTTCTTTTGGTTTGGACTTCTTCGTACTCAAAACAGACAAGCAGAGGACACAAGTCTTACCAATATCATTTATGTTCAGACTTTATTTAAACTTTTATTAGTTCACAAGTCTTTAATATTTCAATGTAATCTACTTTATTTCTCAACGGTTAGGAAAGTTATCTAAACAAAACATTTTTACTTAAAAAATTTCAAATTATTCCTCCTATCACTTCTTTATGATTATTTGCCAAAATGCTCTTATTTTGAGTATATTTGAATATGTATATAAATATTTGCATTTCTTCAATTCTATATTTATTCAATTTTACATATTTAAACAATTCATCAATGCCACTTTGTTGCAATCTAACCCACTAATCTGACATATTAATTTTAAATGAAGTGTTAACAAGCATTTGTGTGCACTGTGAAACAGAAAAGGGGTGATACAGTGTTTCTTAAAATGAAGGACATGAAAACGGGGAAAAGGCTTTGGTTTAAATTTTATTTCGTTGAAAATGGATAAAAATAAATATCGGTCAAAATTACTAAAGAAAACTACAAATCCGGCGTTGGGTCTTCATAACGATTACATAAACACTCTATGACATTCCAATTTACAGTTAAATAAAATTCAGTATGGTTCGAAGAGCAATAACTCCTTAAATAAATATCGAATTTTTATAATCAAAATTGAAAGATAGAATTCTCTACTTTAAATTTAAAGCAAGAATACTCTGCTTCAAATGGAAAGCTAGATACTTCTACTTTAAACGTGAAAGTTAAAAAAATGTAAATCAACAAGAAAAAGTTAAAAATTTACAAAGTTATAATATTACAAAAATAATTAGTAAATAAAAAGACTCCCCAAAAATACACAAAATTGACACACCCTTGCGCCCAATATCATCATCGGTAGAGGTTCCTTGTTATAATCTGTCTAAATATATAGGTAATATTCTTAAAAACATTATATTGGAAAAATATAATATCAAAAATTCTTGCCAACTAAAAGAAAGATTAGTTAACGTGGATTTGGATGAAGACGAAATTCTAATATCGTTGGACGTTGTTTCTTTATTCACAAATATTCCAATTCATTTAGCAATAAATAATATTATGGCACAATGGAGCACATTACAAAAACACACAACAATACCTAGACCTCAATTTTTAAAAATTTTACAGTTTTGTCTAAACGACAATAACTATTTCATATACGGAGAAACTTTCTACAACCAAACATATGGTATGCCCATGGGCAACCCGCTTTCACCGACAATTGCCGATATTGTTTTGGATACACTTTTAGATCAAGTATTAGATGAACTTAGGAACAGAAATATCAATATAAAATTAATCACGAAATATGTAGATGATTTATTTGCTGTAATTAAAAGAAACGACGAAGAAATTATACTCAAAACTTTCAACAACTACCATACAAAGTTAAATTTCACAATGGAAAAAGAGGAAAATTATTCAATATTTGGACATGAAAATCTATCGCGAAAATGGAAAAGTTATAACAGATTGGTACTCTAAAGCAATTTCTTCAGGGCGTTTGATAAATTTTCACTCTACACAACCTAACAAACAGAAAATCAACACAGCAATTAACTTAATCACAACAGTCTTTAAATTAAGCGATAGTAGATTTATATCTAAAAATATAAACAAACTAAAAGAAATATTACAGAATAATTCTTACCCAACATATTTAATAAATAATTTAATAAAAGAGGTAAAAAATGGGAAATTTAACGGGGATAATAAAAACAACACATCTGGCAACACCAGATACTACAGCCTTCCATACATACCAAAGCTCACGGAAAATAAACACATAAGAGAAATTATAGATGACAACCAGAGTTGCCAGTTTAGGGGTTTTGTCACCAAATAGGGGATTTTTTTTGAAAATGGGGATGAAAATTTTGATTTGGGGATCCAGGGATTTCATGGGGATGACACTGATTTTTTGGGGGATTTTAAGGGGAAGAAATATTTTAGATAAACAATTGTTTTTTAAATACATTAATCATTAAATAATGATAAAATCGGTTTAATGAACTCTACTTTATTCAATCGTAAACATTCAAGCATAAAAAACCGCAAACGTAGGAATATTGTGAGATTTATAAAGAAAATACTCAGATATTTTTTTGGTGCCTATCAAAACCTGGACTATGATCACGTAAAGTGAGAATGATGTATCGACGTCGTCAAAACGATGCATTGGCTTCACGTAACTTGATTTTTCTTAAATCGTATGTTCGAAATCGTCTTTTTGACGATTTTTAGCTTCACATAAGCTCAAAATCGTTGAACAACGATCGTTAAATTGACTTAAAATAAACGACATCTAATGAGGTGTCGTGTTGCTCATTTTTTTGTAAAAATATGAACTTAATTGTTATATTTTGGATAATTTTTCACTTTTATTAATAAAAATTGTGTTTTCCTTTTAAAACACTACTCTAACACACAAAAAATTCATTTTTTTATTTTTGAAATTTTGTAACTTCGTTTTGAAGTTGAAGCTTTTATTCTGTTTGTGAGTTGTTTATTTATTTACATTTATAAAAAAAAACAAATACATATGTCAACAATAAAAAAAAAATCACATGAAATTTTCATCACATAAAATCAAGTTCGGTGTTTTGTTGTTTACGTTTTCATTTAAAGTTGAAATCAAATAACCAAAATTTAAAAAATTATAACGAAAAAAGAGCCTTCGTTTATAGAAGTAAACTTATTTTTTGGAGGGTGGAAGCTCTTGGAATCCCTTTGTGTAACACAAAAAAAAAAAAGCAATTAAGAGTGTTAAAAAAGTGCATTCGTTTATATAAGTGTATTTTTTTTTGAGGCTTTTTTTTGTAGGTTTTCTAACGCTAAATTTAAAATTTTCTTATTATTTATGGTAGTGTTTTGTTTAGGTGTTTTTTTCACAATATGTAATTTTGACATATGTATGTCAGTTTGACATACGTTGTCGTTTTCGATATTATGTTCGAAACGATACGTTAGTGATGGGTTTACGTGAAGCAAAATAAAAACGACATCGTTCAATCGTCGACAGACGTTACTCACTTTACATGATCACAGTCCTGGTATCGTAGTGGTATCATGTTATCATGATTTTCTTTTCCTTTAAACCAAATTGTAGATTTTCATACATTTTTCATAGAATATAGTTTTGGAAACCTATTCCGAAATATTTGTAAAAAGTTAAAGTTTTTTATAGCAATATGTATATCAAACCTTAAATTAAAAGAATTTTCGTTGTTTTTTAAGTACAAAAACTTTCTTAGGGCTGATGACTTCTGTTTGCTGCGAGAACCTTTGGGGAATTCAATATAAACACAAAAGTAAATCAAATTTGGACAAAAAAAAAAACTCTATCGATGCTATGTAAATTAAAAATTCCTGATGCCTTTATGATACTTGCTTTTTTCAAGTTACTTGTTGCATCATTTATTAGGGTTTTTCTTTGGGAGTTACGAAAAATTCAAAATTTTTGGTTGAAGTTATTGAAATTTTTATACAAAAACCATAATAAATGCAGCATCAAGTAACTTGAAAAAGCAAGTATCATACACACTTGAGTTACCCATCCCCGATAAAAAATTTCCGTTGGTTTTTGAATCTGATAATAAAACTTGTCGGTTTTAAATTGTGTGCTAATCGCTCAACTTTTTATAAAATTTAAAACTTGGAAAGTTTTGTTAACACGCAAAATACAATTACATTTTTTAGCCAGTGTTTTTGCGTAGGTTAACCAAGTTTTTGTTCTAAAAAATTGGCAAAATTACGCAATTGCACTTGATGGGTTGTATTTTACAAAAAAATTGCTAATAAGTTTTTTTGTGTAGTATATTTTTTAAAGAAAAAAAAAAAAAAAAATAGGGATTTTTGGGGATGAGAAATTTTGAATTGGGGATTGCACCCAAAAGAAAACTGGCAACCCTGATGACAACAATGTAATTTTAGCGCACAGGCCAAACAAAACAATCAAATCATTATTTCACAAACAAAAACTAAAATCGAAAATAAAGAACGGAGTAATGTTGTGTATGAAATAAAATGCACAGGCAAAACAGACGAGTATTGTGGTAAAGTTTACGTAGGCACTACAAAAAGGAGCTTGGCGACAAGAGTAGGAGAGCATGAAGCTGACATTAGAAATTTAAAATATACGACAGCCCTTTCACTACACTGCATTGATGAGAAACATTCACCCGATCTTGACAATGTTCGTATACTAGATATAGAAAGAAGAGAAAATAAACGATATACTCTTGAGAGTCTAAGAATCCAACAACAAGCTTCGAATGCAATAAATAAAAAGAAAAGCAAAGATAACACACACGGAAATTATTCAATTGCAATACTTTAGTTCAACTATAACTTTCAACTGTGATACCTAGTTTTAATATTTATACTGTGATATTTTATTTATTTATTTCTACATTTGTTTTTAAAATTAATTTGTTTTATGTTGTGTATATGTAAATCAAAGTTTTATGTAAATGTGATAATTAAAGTGAAAATTATTTGTAAGTATTTTTTTTGAAACAAGTGATCGTGTTGTTGTTATTGAACTTTTTTGTATTTTTTTGTTTTATTTCTTTGTAATGTTGCCAGATTTTTAATAAAATATCCCTGAAGATGTTGGGAATATCCAACGAAACGTCGGAGGAAAAATGAAAATAAATATCTTTTTATTTACATAAATACTAACAGGACCTTAAAAGCCCGTTTTAGAATTTTCTAAAAAACTAATAATAAATAAGAAAAAGGTCGTAATTAAATCAAAAAAAAAAAAAAAAAAAAAAAACATACACTCTAATTAAAATGATTTCAGTTTCCTACTATAAATTGGGTAAATTTACACAAAGTGTGTAAATTTACTTAAAATTTTTGGAAATTTACCCAATTTATAGTAGTATATTATTGGAGTTTGTTGAAATTTACCAAACTTATAGTAGGAAACTGGACTAATTTTTTTAAAGTGTATTTTATAAATACAAAGTAGAGATGGGATCGTGAGTGACTTTTCAATCACGATCACGCACGCTCACGAAAAAAAAAATTTAATCACGCACGATCACGCACGAAATTTTTTTTGTACTCACGCTCACGCACGCTCACGTGCGTAGAAAACAATTTTAATCACGCTCACCATGTAATCACGTTCACGAAATACTCACGAATTAAAATAAAATAAAAAAAATTTTATGCCATATTTTTTATTTTTTTAACATTTATTTAAATTTACAAAATGTTTTTGTAATTATAAAAGGGCAATTCCAAAATATTTAGAGCCAATTTTAGTCGTTTTTGGGAATGGTTTCTTCAGATTTAATTGAAAATTGGCACATAGATAGCCAACAAACCTATGATAATGGAACTTTCTATCGTTTTTTAAATTCGGTTTACTGATCGTATTATGGCAGGTCAAAGCTCGACTTTTTTTTGCAAAATTAGAAAAACATATCATCACATAAAACATGTTCTAACTTTTTAACCAATTATCCAATTTTCACAATTCTTGGCTCATATGAGAGCTTAAGTCTTGTGCTTTTTGGAAATAATTTCAAATGCAAAAGGATTTATTAAAAAAAAGTATAAAAAATGCAAAAACTTTTTTCTTTGGGAATATTTAAAACAACACATCTTCGATCTTTTTTTAAATTCGGTGATAGTCAAAATGTTTTGTATAACATATCCAAAATTCAGAGGGGGGTCAAAAGCTATTCTGGTTTGAGTACTAGGTTCGCATAATTTTCCATTAGAAATTTTTTTTTTTAAATGTTTCAAAAAATTTAACAGGGATAAGATTATATCCCTTATACAGGTTGTATTTTTCTCACTTTTGCTAAATCAGTTGAACTTCGACCCATGATAATTCGAAAACTACCCGACTAAAAAAGTTTAGATATAGTAACATATTATTTAATATATTTATATACGGCCATACACAGTTCTTTACATAATTATATGTGAATGTATCTTGTATTAAGTTTAACACCTAAAATTTAATATGGTGCCATATAAAAGGATATCGAATCATGCGTTGCTCCACATACAATATATAAAGCTTTATTAAATTAGATGTTGCATATAATATTTTATATGACTCCATGAATGACCTCATACAATATTAGATAAATAATTATATGATATACAACACCATGTCTGACCTCATACAAGATGAGAAACACATATATATATGGTTCCGAATCGGGGGAAAAAAGTTTTCTAAGTCCCGAGAAATTTTTTTAAAATTTCCAGACACAAATAATTTTTGCGTTTTGGAGTTAAGAATTTCATTAAAAATGATTTAAACAAAAAAAAAAAATTTAGTCAAATTTTGAAGAAGTCCTGAAGAAGTTTTGTAATATTTTTTAAGTCCTGGATAAAAAATATTTTTGGTACATTTTTTGCGTTTCTAAGTAAAAATTTATTAACAAAGTTTTAGGAATTTTTTTTTAAAATTTTTTTTTTTTAATTTCTAAGTCCCGGACACATTTTTTTTGGCAATTTTTTTTTTGCATTTCCCAAAAAAAACTTGGGATAAATTTGAAAATTATGAGATAAAAAAAATATTTTATGAAAAAAACCAACATATTTCTTATGATATAAAATTATATACAATTATATCAAATTAGATAAACCCAATATTCGGATCAAAAACGATAATATTTAATCTAATATAACAAATTTTAAGCTATTTTGATCCACCAATTTCATCATCTTATTTTATCAAATACGTGTTGTGCCATATTAAATTATATATGGCTCAATTTCAAATTATATATGGACCTGTATATTTATTTTTAGTCGGGTATACTGAATTTTGAAAATTCAAATATGAAATATGCTATGCAAATTTTAAGTCAATTGAAACAGTGGAGCAAAATTTTTTTAAAATTGCTCAAAAAACTTATTAAATTTTAATTTATTAATTTATTTGAAAGAACTTAAAAATATAAAAAAAAACGTAACCGCAAAAAAAAATAAAATCACGAAAAAATCACGCAGCAATTTTACTCACGCACGATCACGCACGAACTTTTTTTTGTTACTCACGACCACGCACGCTCACGTGAGTAGAAAATAAAATTACTCACGAATCACGTGATTCACGCGTGATTCACGTGATTCACGTTAATCACGTGATTGGTGCGCATCTCTACTGCATACCACATTTTTGTCGTTAATTGAGTTAAATGTTTTCACATACCAAAAACAACACAAAATAATGAATAAAAAGTAGTTAAGCGAGTTTTTTTTAGCGATATCTCGAAGAATTGAGAAGCTACAATTTAAATTTTATCAGACTTATTTATCACCTTTAATCAATTGCAAATCAAACTGCATTTCGTGTTTTTCAACAATATTATGGAAACTTCTTTTATTATTCAAAACTAGAAATACCCCCAAAATTATGTTTTTCGCTATTTCTCGTGAAAGTGAGCAGCTATAATCTTTTTGTGGGCAGTTTTAATTTCTACCAACATTCTCAAATTAAACTGCATACCACTTTTTTTATTATTTCCAAAGAACCGGTTTTAAAATATAAATAAATAAAATATATAGTTACGCGATATCTCGCGAAATTTAACACCTACAATTTCGATGTCAACAGCTGTGTGAAAGCTGAATACCATGTTTTTACGAAATTTTAAAGAAACATATCTAAAGATAAAAAACGAAAACAAAAACATCAACAAATTAATTTCGCGATTTCTCGCGAACTAAAGGAGATAGGATTTTGAAGTTTACTGATTTGTGACTTATAAATAAGTACAATTAAAACTGTATACTCAGTTTTTGAAAATATTTATAAACTTCAATGTCAAAATTAAAAAAAAATACAAAAACACTAATTTCGCGTTATCTCACGAATGCGAGCAGCTACGACTTCGCTGTTAACAGTTTTGTGACATTTAATCTTGTAGAAATCGAACTGCGCTTACACTTTTCGTCGACACTAAAGTTCAACCTAAACATCGCTGAGGCTCACCGTGTGTATGAGTATCTTAGAATTTTTCTATAGCAACCCTGCAAAAAAAGTCATTACCACTTCTCAGTGGAGTGCTTTAAAACTATAACAAATGTAATGAAATGCAACAAAAATAACAAAAAACACAAGGCAAAAACACACAAACAGTTTTTTCTACTCCAGAATACATAGATATTCAGCTCTTAACTCATTACCTATCGCGACACCTCCATACAAATGTAAGTAGATATTCAGTAGAAAAGAACTACTCCAGGGAAGTAGTTAGAAGTTGTTTGAAAGCTCGGAGTACTTCTTATCTACTGAATATCTACTTACTTTTGTATGGGAGTGTCGCGGAAGGTAATGAGTTAAGTGCTGAATAACAACTTTTTATGGAGTAGAAAAAACTGTTTGTGTGTTTTTTTCTTGTGTTTTTTGTTATTTTTGTTGTATTTCATTACATTTGTTATAGTTTTAAAGCACTCCAAATAGAAGTACTCCGCACTTTTTTTGCTGGGAAGAGTTTCAAAAATTTTAAAACTTTTTTGTGGGCGAAATGCCTTAGATGATCTCAATTTTTCTAGTGAGAAAATTTTACAGAAGCTTAAAATTTTTCTTAAAGCAATTGCCTCAGAAACATTTTTTTTTTAAATATCAAAAATTTCGTTAAGGATCAGTTTCTTTGGGAATAAATTCAAAAATTGTTGAAATTTTTGCATTGAAAAAAATGTACAAGAGTTTGACCCGAAAAAATCTAAATTAATTATGCAAATTCGTTCTGAGTTTTAATGTAATAAATATTTTTTGAAAAAAAAAATGTCTGCATTATTTAAGCTATTCATAGCATCGGCTCAGAAAAATTTAGCTTTCAAATTGTAATGTCCTACGTTTTTAAACTCTTTAACTTCAAAACTATTTAAAATTTTAATTTATTTTCATGCAATTTCTCCACTGTTCAGCTAATAAAATTTACATTTCATTTCAAGGACTCTTGCTACTTCATTTAAAATGCATATCGATTGATAAAATCAGATTTTATTTTATTTGTAGAATTTATTTGTTTGCATTTCTACTTGAACATTTCTTTTTGCCTTCATTACATTGTTTTATTTAAGCCAGAGCAAAAATTATATATTTTCAAATAACAGCTGCGGTTTATTTTTCGAGGTTTATCTTTCAACACATTTATATAAGAGTGGGCCGAAACGTCAACTTTAAAAGCATTTCTCAGAATGTTCTGCAAAATTAAGAGCTTTATTAAGAAATAAGAGGATCGGGTTATTTTCAGAGAAAAAGCAAAAGGGAAAAGACAAATTATTTTTTATATTGTTCTGTTCAATGGCTCAAAAACTATTCAACCGCTTTCAAAATACTAAAATTAACCGAAATTAACATTATTAAATTTTCAAATTTTAACCCAAGTGCGAATTTTCTTGCCCGCTGAGTTTTCGCATAATGTTTATTTCGATATTGCAAAAAAAAATATTTTTTGTCCACTCTAATATATATGAAGGGTATTTATCAGTGATTTCATAAATCAAAAGAAAAAAAATAATTGGAGTAAATATGTATTGATTAAATTAAGGTAAGTGATGTAAAGATAATGCAAATACACATAAAGCCTATTATATTTTTATATATAGTACTATAAATCAATTATACAAAAGAAAGATTTTAAAAAATTTATTGGTTTGTTTATTGAGTATTGTTGGATTTATTATTTTTCAATGGAAGTTCGACTCAGAGTGTGCATTTAGTGTGATAAAAAAATCAGCTTGGCCAATAAAAAACCACTGAAGTACCTTGAAGGTGGAGATGATTGTAATAAAGAAAGTTGCATTGCTTTGTTGAAAGCGTAAACATCAAAATATCAATAAAATTTAAAAATAATTCAGATTTTTTCTTGTGTGATTAAAACATATTTTTAGACATTTTCTTAAACTGAAAATTTTAGAGGAGTCTGTTATTTAAAACATTTTTCATTTGGTCTCATATTCTGCATTTTAATAAATATTTGTTTACATATTTACCTACTTTTTATATTTTCTTACAACTTATTACCGTACATGGCGGTTATTTAATTTATTTATAAAAAAAATCTAGAGACTATTTTCAGGGGTTCCTCTTTGGCAGTGCAACGGAACGTATAAGTTATAATATTTTGTTAATGCATTCTCGATGCGTATGATTAATATAATAATATATCTCTAATTATGCGTCTGATAAATATTAGTTAAATTTAAAAATGTTCACTGCATAAATTCAGGAGCTTGCTTTTTTATATGTAGTTCATCACTGCGTATGAGTGATATTTTTTTAGTTTATTTATAAACTAAAAAAAAAACGTTAACTAACATTAACTTAAATTAATAAACATTAAAAAAAAATGTTTTTATTATAAAAAAAATATTTTAATTTTCGCTTAAATTTTGCCTTATCATTTTTGGAATTTTAAAGTTTGCAGTTTATTAAAAAAAATGTCTGCAACATTTTTCTAGAATAAACGTTATATTAAATAATTTGTCATTCCATGCAAAACTTATTGAAATATCGGTCGAGCACCCCATTATGAATATTTATTATTGATCCATAAAGGTTTCTTAGACATTCTTGTGATAATTCTTTGTCGATAAAAAAAGTTTTTGACAAAAAAAAGTTTTTAACGAAAAAAAAAAAAAAAATTATTAATAAAATTAGAGCTCGAGCTAGATCTGTACTTCCATAAAAAAACAAATAAAATTACTGGCAAAATATATCGCCATTAGGCACGTCTCCAAAACAGAAAAAGTTAATTCCTTCATTTGTGTCTGCAATTCCAGATCATATTTGTAACCCTTGCGAAATAATGTTAGAGACAAAAAAGTTGAAAGAAAGTATGAGGTGACGTTGAGATTTCTAGAAATCGAATTGTAGTGTTGGAAACTTTCAAAATTTATTCTGAAGAAACTGTAAATATTTTTGCGTACTTTAGGGGAAAAATATTGAAAAAATTCCAAAATATCGATTTTAGTGCACAAATGTTGATTTTTAAACATATAATTTTTTTTTACCAAATTCATCTTAAAAGTTCGAAAATTTTGAGTATGTTATGTGAAACATATTAAAAAAAATATAAAAACACGATTTTGGTCCAAAAATTGTGATCAGCATCTGTGGATCAAAATCGCTGATCAGCATTTTTGGACCAAACTCGCGTTTTTTATATTTTTTTAATATATTCTAGATATATTTTTTTATATATTTTAGATATATTTTTTTACAATTTTTGGTACCAATTTGGAGACACAATAATTTTTATGTTTAAAAATCAATATCTGTGGACTAAATAACATCGCTACTTTAGAATTTTTAAAACATTTTCCCATAAAGGACGCAAAAATTTCTAACTTTTGAGTCGGATTTGAGTAAAAATTCGGACATAAAAAAGTATTTTTTTTTAAACTTTGACCGCTGCTTGCCGACTGAAGATGCCTTTGTAAAATTTTTTCATAAATTTTCACACAATGAGCTATTCCGTGGCCTTCGTTCGGCAACTATTGCGACAAGAAATTTGAAAATTTGAAGAAAACTTTAGATTTGAAGGGACGCCCTTATATTCGTGCCTAAATTCAGTCTATGTCTTTTATTTTTGATTGCATCGTGTCTTATACAGACGGACGCACATTTTGACATACTGACCTCAATTTCGGTAAAACTTGACTTGTTAGGGAGTGGCTGAAAGCTTATTTGTGTTCAGCATCAAAAAATCTTAAGGATCCACCCTCTCACATTTCTGTTACAGACCCAAATATCGCATTTTGCAGCTTTTCTTGTTCAAAATTCTTAAGGATCCACCCTCTCACATTTCTATTACAGACCCAAATATCGCATTTTGCAGCTTTTCGTGTTAAGTTTATTATTTCATTATTAGTTTTATAAAATGAATAAGAATCTTTAAAATGGTATTATTATGGAACGGTAAGAGCAAATTCAAAATTTATTTTTTCTAAATTATTTAAAATTTTGTTTTAATTTTTATTAATTCATAATGGGGAACATGAAAAGGCCTCGAATCAGAATAAACACTTTTTTATTTTATTATTTAAAATTATTAAATCTTTCAAACTGCATTATTACTTTTATTGACTTTCAAAGAAATTTTAAAAGTTATAAGGCGTTGTTTTTAAAATTTATGGAAATTTTGCGAAAAAATTTAATATAGGCTATCCAAATGAGCCAAAGCATAACCAAAACTTTTAGTTTATACACACCATAATAAATTACGGATTTTTTTTTTTAAATGTTACCTCAATTGTGAAAAAACTCTTGCTTTTTGACGAATTTAAAAAGAAAGTTAATAAAACGGTCAGTCCCGATTTTTTTCAAAAAATTGACTTGCGCAAACATAAAACCTTTTCTGAAAAATCTGAAAAAAATCTCAAATATAATTTATCCTATAAGCTTTCAAAATATGCTCGAGCACCCTTGACATGTATAATATGACCGCCGAATATGAGCTTTTAATTTCTCTACTTGAGAATCTCGAGAATATATTCCCATATATCAAAAACTATGCCAAACTTAGAAATGTACTCAGCTTTTCATGAGTGGAAATCATTGGATCCCCACATATTCGGGCTCCATTGGAACCTGATAATGCATAAGAATAATAACAACTGTGCTCGAATTTGTACTTTTTTTTAACAAGCTGGGCACCCTACTGGTTAAGTTAATTCGAGTACGCTAAATTCAATGGTGCAAGCCGTTAGCGCTCGTATTCGCGATTTAAAATGTTGATGCTCAAGTACAAAAAAACGATATTTAAAAACTTTTGCAATAATTTTTAAATTTAAAACCATTCAAATCTGTTAAACTAACATAACAAATAGTGTTTATAAAAAACCGACATTTTGGAAAACCGGTTTCTCGGTTAACCGAAAATCAGCTTTTTCGGTTAACCGGTTTTCTCGGTTAAACCGGAATGAAAAAACCGGTTAACCGGTTTTTTTTCTTTAACTGACAAACCCAAAAAATACTTTACAATAGCTAAATTTTATTAAATACAAAAGCGAATATATAACTTAAGTTAATATGTTTGCTTCTTTTAGCAAAGTTGGCAACTGATACCTTTTCAAAATAGCGGTATTTAAATACGGTGCTTTTATTTTCCCATATTCTCCGGGGATTTAATTTAACTTTTATTGGTTTTTTTTAAAAAATACATCACTTCGTTGTAAATTGCAGTACCGTATTTTATTTCGATGTTCTTTTATTGGCATTCTCTCCCATAACAGGAATTTTACTATCTGGTTAACAGGCACTTATAAAGTTTTCAATGAAAGTGCCCAAAACTTGCTTACAACAATGTGAATTTTTAATATTTACCAGATTCGGAATAAAATCCCTATTTAGAAAATTGTTTTTTGTAGATAAAAAATATTTTAGACCTTCTTTTCACGGATTTTCAAGGCTTTTTTAACGAAATTTTGAAAATGTCATAAAAAATAAGTAAAAACCCTTAATAATTGCAAAAATAATCCGTTTTGCATGTATTTAAAGAAACCGGTTAACCGATAGAAAAAAACCGGTTTTCGGTGCACCGGAAATTTTCAATTCCGGTTAACCGGTTTGCAAAAAAACCGAAATTTTGGGAAAAAACCGGTTTTTCGGTTAACCGGTTAACCGGTTTATAAATACTAATAACAAACCATAATACAGTGAATTTTTTTCGTGAAAATCATTTTGTGTTTGCAAAAAGTCTTTATTTTCGTGAAAAAATTGGTCGAATACAAATATTTTTAGTTGTATTTGAATTTACGACAGCCATCTGGTAAAGCTAGTTCGTGTACACTAAATCCCATTGTAATATCAGTTTTTTCAATGTTGTATGTATTAGCGATATTCGCAATTTTTTTTTTATTTTTAATTTAAAAAAATATTTTTTTATATTATTTAGACAATTACTAAATTTTATTCACCCGAGTAAAAAAGTTCCTATATAGTTGTATATAATTTTATAAACATCATATATGATTAAATAGAATTATATAGAATTTGATGCGAAAAGAGAGTCGATAAAACTATATAAAATTTTATCAATGTTTCTTATATTCCCGAGTAAAAAAGTTTTGATATAATCATATAGTTTTTTATATAATTGTATATAAATAGATCCATCATTTGATCCCAAAAATGGAGGATCTAAAAATATATGATTATATCTTATTAGATAAAATTTGATATAATTAGATATAATTAGATCCCAAAAATGGAACTGAAAATTTCATCTGATTTGATATTAAAGATCATAGATATAATTATATATTATTAGATCTTATTAAATCTAATTTTTTATAATATCAAATCAGATAATATTTACCGTCCCGAGTAAAAATAATTTAATATGATCTTATATACTTTTATATAGTCATATTATTTGATATATGATCATGTGTGACACTATGTATTGCAAGATAAATTTATATAATAAATTTTGATGTGGGATTTTATTAAGATATCGCCATACATAACAATATGTTGCAACATCTGGTCCCATGCATCATTTTAAAATTCTAAGTGTTTTATATAAAATTTTATATGCCTCCATTATTTTTTAATATTTTCAAAGTGTTTTATATAAAATTTCATGTGACTACATATTTTTTTATTTTTCTTAGATTTTTCCAAGCACCACTTTTTTATCACGAATATTTTCTAAGTGTTTTATATAAAATTTTATATGACTCCATCTTTTAAATTTTTTCTAAGTTTTTTTCAAGGACAATTTTTTTTTAAAATATTTTCTAAGTGTTTTATATAAAATTTAACATGACTCCATTTTTTGAAATTTTTCTAAGTTTTTTTCAAAGAAGAACTTATTTTTATTATTTTAATTTTTCAACTTTTTATTAAAAACTAAAAAAAAAACATCCGATTTCTAAAATTGTATAAATTTTAATATAATTGGATATAATTTTATATCATTGGATTAGACCAAAACTCGTATCAAAGTCGATATAAAGTTATATAAACTGATATTATTAGATATTATTCGATCAAATCTTATGAAACCATTTTTCGTATAACATTATATCAAAATAAACACGAACCCATATTAAATTATATATTGTGTCATATCAATTTTTTTACTCGGGGTTCCATTTTTGGGATCTAATTATATCTTATTATCTAAATTTTGATCTAATAATATATAATCATATATTTTTGGATCCTCCATTTTTGGGATCAAATGTTATATGGCACAGTATTATTTTTTTTTAGTCGGGTTTTGTTAAATTTTTTATATAATTTTATGCGAAATTTGGACCCCTATTTTTATATAACAATTGCAAAATTATATAATCAGATGTAATTATATAAAAAATATATAAAATTGTATAAAACTGTATGAAACTATATAAAGTTACATAAAATTCTATATAATTTTATATAATTAAAACAAAATTTTATGATTTATATAAAACTTGATATAATTTTATATAACTTTATAAAATTATATATTGCTTTATATAATTTGATATAGTTGTATATAATTATATCTGATTATATAGATGTGCTGTTGTTATATAAAAATAGGGGTCCAAATTTCGCATAAAATTATATAAAAAATTTCCCGAGTAAAAAAGTTCCTATATAGTTGTATATAATTTTATAAACATCATATATGATTAAATAGAATTATATAGAAGTTGATGCGAAAAATGAGTCGATAAAACTATATAAAATTTGATCAATGTTTCATATATTTTGATAAATTTTTTATACAATTTTATGCGAAATTTGGACCTCTATTTTTATATAATAATAGCAAAATTATATAATTAGATATAATTATATAAAAATATATAAAATTGTATAAAACTGTATAAAACTATATAAAATTACATAAAATTATATATAATTATATATAATTATAAAAAAAAATTTTGTAATTATATAAAACTTGATATAATTTTATATAACTTTATAAATTTATATATTGTTTTATATAATTTGATATAGTTGTATATAATTATATCTGATTATATAAATTTGCTTTTGTTATATAAAAATAGGGGTCCAAATTTCGCATAAATTTATATAAAAAATTTATCAAAACACAAGTAACATTGATAAAATTTTATATGGTTTTATCGACTCATTTTTCGCATCAAATTCTATATAATTCTATATAATCATATATGATGTTTATAAAATTATATACAACTATATAAAAACTTTTTTACTCGGGTTATCAAAACATAAGTAACATTGATAAAATTTTATATGGTTTTATCGACTCATTTTACGCATCAAATTCTATATAATTCTATATAATCATATATGATGTTTATAAAATTATATACAACTATATAAAAACTTTTTTACTCGGGCATCTAAACTAGAGATGGGCCATGAGCAGATTAGAGCATGATTCACGTGAATCGCGCGTGAGTGTGACTGATTTCAATTTTACTCACGTGATTTTGAGTGAGTGTGAGTGGAGAAAAAAATTGAGTGAGTGTGTGTGCGTGAGTAAGATTTTTGCGTGAGTTTGCGTGAATTATTTTCTCTTTATATTTCCTTTTATACCAAAAAAGGAACAAAAAAATTGTAAAATTTGGCCAACTTAAGATTTTGTCCCGAAAAAAGCAAAACAAAAATGTAACATTTCACTGAACTGTAAATTTTGCTGAAAATTTTGAAAGATTTTTGAAATTATAGTTTTTGAAATTTTCGTGAGTGTGAGTCAACGTGAGTGTGAATGAAGCTTGCGTGAGTGCACGTAAGTGTGAGTTGTTTAAAATTTAGTCACGTGATTGTGAGTGAGTGTGAGTAGAAAAAATATGCTCGTGAGTGAGTGTGCGTGATAAAAAGAATTCCTGTCGTGAGCGTGAGTGAGTCAAAAATTACTCACGCGCCCATCTCTAATCTAAACTCTATGTAATATACCAAAAAAAAAAATTTATTCGCGGAAATTTTTTTCGCGAAATTTTTTTTTCCAACATTTTTTTATTTTGCTATTATTTTTATGAAAATAAGTAGAATACGATTCATTACAGACACACAACTTTTCGAAAAAAAATTTCGCGGATTTTTTTTTTTCGCAAAAAAAAAAATGCATTCTCTTATTTTATATTTAAAAACTATCCCAAAAGCATAAAAATTTAATTTTTGTAGTACCTAGGCTTTACAATTTCAAATCGTGAATATCGCGAATACTAGCGCTAACTTCGAAAAACGGCTAGCACCATTGAATTCAGCTTTACCAGCAGGGTGCCAAGCTTGTTAATTTTTGCGACTAGCGCAGTGTAATTAAAAAAAAACGTTTTTAATTAATTAAAATTATAGTGACTTTTGTGATATTTAATTAACTCGAAAATATAAAAAATCCTTCGGCAACCTCATATGTCGGAATTTCATTAAATGTTGACTGATATTCTCAAATTAAGGGGTATGTCACAGACTCGGTTCCGTTCAGAAGTAGAATAAGAGGTTTACTCGTAAATTGCAAAGTTAATATTTTTTTCGTAAAAAAAACACTTTTATGCAATTTAATTCCACTTTGATTTTTGTAAGTGATTTTTTTTTTTCAAAACCGAACGGAATTGAGTCTATGGTATGCCCCTTAGTTTACTTTTTTCATCGAACAAAACAAAATTAACAACTTAATGTTTTAAATATTATATTTCTATTATACAGAACGACAATTTCATTAAAAACTTAAATTTATCAGCATGTATTGAAAACATTTGAATCAATTTCTTACGTTTATTTTTCCAATTATCGAATATTACTGCATATCAATCAAATTATTTGTTTGACAACCAACCCACACAAACTGATAAGCATCAGCAGCAACTAAAACTACAACGAATTGACAACCTTTTAACCATACATCGATTTTCTATACATAATTGTATAGGATTTTCTCATCGACCACCCCCCACATTATCAAATTTCTAAACATAATTGTATAGGAATTTCTTATCGACCAACCGACCGACCGACCAAGCAACCAATCATTATCTATCCTGTCCGTCATTTCTAATCAACTGAATATGGCGTTCATCATTAGAGGTTAAAAACAATTGTTAAAACGCATTTTGATTGAGAACCCAGCCAAAATTGTTTAACGTGCTTGAATTGTTAAAACGCACGCACCCATTTTAATTAATTTAACACGAAATCAGTCAACCGATAATAGAGACAAAATGATCTACTCGTGTTCACAACTAAAACAAAATGGCTTTATTACATGCAACTAAATAGAAATTTTCGAGCCAGCCATCCAAATAAAAATAAAATTTGTTCAAATTTATAAAAGTGCACAATGGGGTAGGAATTTCTGATTTTTTTTTTGTGTAATAAAATATTTTAACATGATAATGTTTTTAGGCTGGTGTCTAATTTTAAAAAAGTTGCACCAAAAATTTTAATAACCTGGGTGTGTAACTTGGATAATAATTCACCTTGTGGTGAATAAAATCATTTTTCTCCAGCTGGTGAAAAAAAGTAACATAATTATTTTTTACCAAAATTTTTTTTTTTCCATCAATTTTTTTTTTTTTTCATCAAATTTTTTTTTTTTTCATCAATTTTTTTCTTCATTAATTTTTTTTTTCCATAATTTTTTTTTTCCATCAATTTTTTTTTTTCATAATTTTTTTCTTTTTTTTTCATCAATTTTTTTTTTTTTCATCAAATTTTTTTTCATTAAAATTTTTTTTTTTCGTAAATTTTTTTTTTCATATGGGCACTTCCACCGAAATGTCTACCAAGACCAAAAAACCAAAAGTTCTTGAAACCAATTTGTTTTAACATATTTTCATAGGAAAACAATTAAATTTAACTAACGTGAACAAATTTAACATTTATTCATAACCCACTTCGAGATATTCGAATATAAACTCGAGCAAGCCATTTTTTCTCATTGGGACATTTCTATTGCACCTTAAAGCATTTAATATTGACTTTTGCTTTTAAAAACTCTTTCTGGAGATAAAAATAGCTTAAAAAAATGCATAATAAACTATGCAATTAAAAATAACGGTAAGTTTTTACTATGCTTTATCACATAATTCGATGTCCCGAGCGACATTGAAAAACAACATTTGTAATTAGTGCGTCAAGGGGCCATGACGAAAGTTCATCAAATATTGAGAACAAACACAGATTTTTATTACAATTAAAATAAAAAAATAACTTTTTAAAAAATAATAAAATCTGTGATCTCCCGTGTAAAAAAATAGTTATATCAAAACATATCTCCTTTGATAAAAACATATATGGATCATATCTAAATGGATATAATCAGATCTACTCCATATATATTCATATCTGCTTCAGATATGTTTTGATCCGTAAATTGAGTCTATCTGGCATATATGGCATATATGATAAGACATTTTCAGATATGTTCATATATGTAAAATTGTCAGATAGACTCAATTTACGGATCAAAACATATCTGAAGCAGATATGAATATATATGGAGTAGATCTGATTATATCCATTTAGATATGATCCATATATGTTTTTATCAAAGGAGATATGTTTTGATATAATTATTTTTTTACACGGGCTTGGTTCTTATATAAAGTTGGTCACGTGCGACATCATAAGTGTGGATTTTAAAATTTTGCAAAAAAATTTTTTTTTTTCTTAACTAAATGATTTACTTATTTTAATACACTCTTTTAAATTATTTGAATATAGATAAGTATAAACGGCGAAAAAAATAAAGAGAGATGCAAACGGTGGAGAGAAAAGTTGAAGGAAGATGAAATGAAGTTACAAGACAATAAATTAAAAAAACAAGGAAATAATGCGGAATGCTAGACAAAAGTGGAAAATGATGGCTGAAGGACGTAATGAAATGATTGAAGAGAAAATACGGAATGAATAAAAATATGTTTCTGAGCTTATTTATTTATAATTTGAATGTGGGTGTGGAACAAGGTGCTATAATCCAAAAACCAAATTGTTCAGGAGAATAAAAAAACTAAATAAGTCGCGAAAATAATAAATTTTTTGAAATATTTTTTTGCAGCTCGACGAAGATGGATCATATGCATTTATGTATAAAATTTCATTAAAAACAAATAAGCGGAAGTAGCAAAAAAATGCATGTGAAATTTTGTTCTAGTGTAATAAGGTTGAGTTGAGTTGAGTTGAGGGTGGGTTGTACAAGCCTAAAAATAGGTAAATTTTTAGGCAAGTCCATAGCGCTCAGACTTAAAATAGTCCATTGTACCGTACCCAGAAAGGAAAGATTAAGTAAGGGTGATAAAAGGTTGAGAAGAAAAAGGAAGAAAAGTGCTTGCTCAGAATTTCTCAGTTGCTTTCACAAACTTGAGAAAATCAGACAAGGGAAGTCCATGGACCGTGTCCATAGACAGAATATCAGAACCCAATATCCGCAGTCTAGCCCTTGAGAACGCTGGACAACAACATACATAATGTTCAGTTGTGTCATCATCCTCAAGACAAGCCATGCATAATGGGTCTGATAAGACACCTAATCTCGTCATATGACGAGCACAGGACTTGTGTCCCGTAATTAAGCCAGTAAGTCTGCGACAGTCTATTCTACTGAGACTGAGTAGATAGTTAGCCACTTTCTTGTCTGGCTTAGTTACAAAACGTTTGGTATTCTTGCATGCCAACTCATTTGACCATCTTTCCATGAAAGTTGCTTTCATATGAGAGTTGATCCAACGCATCAGCCATGTCAAGCCAATACCAATTTGAGGTTCCGGATTGTAAGGAATTGTATCAGAGCCAAGATTTGCCAAAGAGTCAGCAATCTCGTTTCCCCGTATTCCCCTATGACCCGGAACCCACAGAAGACTGACGCTATTCCCACATGAGACTTCATTGAGTCTGCGTCTACATTCCTGGACAATTTTGGATGAAGTGACTGGAGATTCAAGTGCAATGAGCGCAGCCTGGCTGTCACTGCAAATACTGATTCTCCTATTACTCCATCTGTTCCCAATTATCCAGGTCGCTACGTCCAAAATAGCAAATATTTCAGTCTGAAATACTGTAGCCATTTTTCCCATAGCAATATAGCATTTGGTCGCATCGTCCAAATACCAGCCAGACCCAGAGCCATTTAAGGTACTGGATCCATCAGTGTAGAAAGTATTCGTCTAATTTTCCAGTAGGTCTGCTGGGTTTCCCCAGTCTTCCCTACTCGGAAATATTACAGTAAACTTCCTACCAAACTCGATGCAAGAGGTTGTATTGTCCAAAGGCATAGAAAACATCGGACAGAGTTCCGATAGCCTATTGAACAGACGACCATGTCCCACATTGTACTCCCCATGCCATGTTCCGCTTTTGCGGAGCCGGCACAAAGATTTCATGGCTTCTCCTTGAATATGTGAGTCCAAGGGAAGCATATCTAACATAGCGTCCAAAGCTGCGCCTGGGGTGGTGCTCATGGCACCAGTAATTCCCAAGGCAGCCGCTCTTTGCAGTCCGTTTAGCTTGGATCGAATAGTTTTCACCATCGTTCTCGGCCACCAGACTACCGCCGCATACGTCACAATAGGTCTAATTACAGCTATGTACATCCAATGTACATTAGCAGGTCTTAGACCCCATGTCCTTCCAAAAGCACGCCGACACTGCCAGAAAATCCGAAGTGCCCGTGAAACTTTTTGTTCAACATGTTTTGTCCACATTAGTTTACTATCTAGGGTAACCCCTAAATACTTAACTTCTGTGGACAGTTGAAGAGTTATGCCCTTTAACGTAGGAAGCAGAAGACCCTTACGTTTGGTTCTTCGCGTGAACAACACGAGTGTTGTCTTATTTGGATTGACAGACAATCCATGTCGATTGCACCAGTTGTCCATCAAGTTAATAACGGTCTGCATTTTCTTGCATACCAAGTTAGTGACTTTCCGGATACTAATGCGCACACATCGTCAGCGTATGCCTGTATGTGTACACCTAGAGCTTGTATTTCAACCAAGAGTGAGTTTACCACAAAACACCACAGCAAAGGAGAGAGAACACCCCCTTGGGGGTAACCTCTACTAACCTCAACCGTTACTTTTGTGCCCCACTCATCTTCAGCCGTCAACAATCTCCGGGAGAGCATAAAATGAATCCACTTGACTAGAACTGGATCCACGCCATGCAATTCAGCCGAAGTTTTCATAGAGTCGAAAGTAGCATTATCAAAAGCGCCCTCAATATCAACAAAAACACCCAGAGCATTGTCTTGTTTGTCAATGCCCTTCTCAATATTGACCACAAGATCGTGAAGTGCCGACTCACAAGATCTACCACTCTGATACGCGTGTTGTTGACTATTTAGGGGGCATTCGATTAATGCTACTGACCTAATGAATTTCTCAACCATTCGCTCAAGACTTTTCAGTAGAAAGGATGATAAACTGATTGGTCTAAAACTTTTTGCCAAGGTGTAGTCCTCCTTCCCAGGTTTGGGAATAAAAACAACCTTGACATCGCACCAAGATGATGGAACATACCCATAAGCCAGGCTGGCTCTGAAGATATTTTTAAGTACCTTCACTAGGGTATCTCCACCACTCTTCAACATCATAGGATATATACCATCTGGTCCAGGGGATTTATAGTTATCAAAGGAAGATAAGGCGTACCTGATCGATTCCTCAGAAACTACCCAAGATGCTATATACCAGTTCCTACAAGTAGTATTACCAACAGGACTCTCAATAATATCTGTATTTATCGTTGTCACTTTGCATCCTGGAAAGTGAGTAGATAACAGAATATCATTGACCTCCTGTTGGTTGTTTGTGTAGGTACCATCTGGCTTTCTGAGGGAATCAAGCTTCGCTGAACCATCTTTTTGAAAGATTTTACAGAGCCTTGCCGTATCCCTCGTACCATTTACCTCCTCACAGAAAGTCTTATAAGACTCAAGTTTGGCTTCCCTCACTTTTTTCTTATATTCCTTTTGCATGAGGTGGTAATTGTTCCAGTCAGCATCCTTTCGAGATTTTAAGGCTCTATTCAGAAGCTTTCTTGAACTTTTTCTCAGCTTACCAAGTTCCACGTTCCACCAAGGGACTGAGTTACCTGGTCTGCTTTTCCTTAACGGACAAACAGTCTCATAGCAGTCAGTTGTCGGTGGTCCGACAAGGATACCACATCAAGAACACGCCAGTCCCTTATCATTGTACTCGCCTTACTGTTAGATAAGGTAAGATCAATGACCTGTTGTCTTCGTTGAGTGACAAACGTTGGAGAATTTCCAACATTTTGAATCACCAGATTTGAAGACAAGATGAAGTCCAACAATTTGTTACCTCTAGAGTTGCACTTTGTGCTACCCCAGATGATATGCTGAGAATTGGCATCGCATCCAATAATCAACCACAAGTTGTTGGCCTCCGCGTATCGTATGACTCTAATTAACTCCTCAGAAGGCGGGGGATAAATAGAATCATAGGGCAGATAGGCAGATACAACAATAGTCTCTACCACTTTACCCTCTATACGAAATCGCACACTAATTGCAACGACGTCTTGGCAACAAAATTGCCTCAACACCGAGCTCTCGATTGTCCTAGGGACATGCGCGGGTACAAGGGGGGGGAAAAAGGGGAAATTTCCCCCCCCAGACCAAATTTCAAAAAGAAAAAAAAGAGGAAAAAAAGAAAAAAAAAAAGAAAAAAAAAAAGAAAAAGAAGAAAAAAGGAAATAAGGAAGAAGAAAATTTGTAAAAAAATTTTCCGAAGGAAAAAATCTCGAAATCCGAAAATTTTTAAAAGAAAAAAATCTGAAAATTTTCATAAGGAAAATCTGAAATTTTCTGAGGAAAAATATCTGTCAATTTTATTATGAATTTTATGAAAAATGTGACTTAAGCGTTATTAGTACTTATAATTTTTATTTTGGATTTGGGAATTCTACAAAAATACATAATAGAAAATGTTTGAGGAGTGAAAAATTTTTCTTTGTGAAAAATCTGAGACTTTTTTCATAGCAAAAAGTCTTGGAATTTGAGACTTATTCCTATATAATAATATAAAGGTCACAGAATTTGAGACTTTTTTATAGAAAAAGGTACAAAACTCTAGAACTTTTAACATCGCCAAACATTTAATTTTTCACATTTTTTTTAGAAGAATTCAAAAATTCTAAAAGTCTTGGAACCTAAGACTTTTTGTAAAGGAAAGTCTTAGGTTCCAATTTAAAAAAAATATGGGAAAAAGTTCAAAAAATTTGAGACTTATTATAGGAAAAAGGTCACAAAATCTGAGACTTTTTGATTGGAAAACGGTCTAAGAATCAAAGACATTTTCTATAGTTAAACGGTCTCAGAATCTCTGAATTTAAGATATTTTTAAGGAAAAAGGTCTCAGAATTTCGAGAAACTTAGAATTTTAGACTTATTCTATTCGAAAAAGGTCTGACAATCAGAGACTTTTCTTTAGGAATATGGTCTCAGAATCTGAAACTTTTAATAGGAAAAAGATATACGAATCTGAGACTTTTTCTACAAAAAAAAAACGGTCTAAGAATCTCAGACTTTTTCTATAGGAAAAAGGTCTGAGAATGTGAGAAATTTCTTAGAAAAAGGGTCTTAGAATCTGATTGTGAGGTCTCAGAATCTAAAATTTTTTCAATACGAAATAAATATAATAATCTGAGACCTTGTCTATAGCAAAAATATCTCAAAAATGTTTTAAAATATAAGCCTTTTTCTATAGTAAAAAATCTCAGAATCTGAGACTTTTTCTCTGGAAAAATTCTTAGAATCTAAAAATTTTTCTGTACGAAAAAGATATAATAATCTAAGACCTTTTCTAGGAAAAATTTCTCAAAAATGTTTTAAAATATGAGACTTTAGTCTCATAGGTTTCGGAATCTGAGACTTTTTCTGTGGAAAAAGATCTTAGAATCTGAAAATTTTTCTGTACGAAAAAAGTCTCAGATTCTGAGACATTTTTCGGAAGTAAGGAGTCTTAGATTCTGAGTTATTTGCACTATAAAAAATAATTTCTTCACGAAAAATGTCTCAACATCTGATATTTTATATGTAGGAATAATTTCTTCTGTTAAAAAATTCACAGATTTCGACTTTTCTATACGTCAAATGTGTAAGAACTGAGACTTTTTCTATATATACGAAAATGTACAATTTTCTTTTAAAACAAATTAAAAAAAATTGATCAAAACGAAATATGATCGTGAAACACAAAATAAATAAATTGTAGATTGTTTTGCAAAAAAAAAACGGATCCCTGATTTTGCTCGTCCGACAAAGGTGAATTTATGTTTTTTTGGAAGCAAAAAAAAAAAATTTTCCCCCCCCCAAACCCAAAAGCTGTACCCGCCACTGCCTAGGGACAACCATACAGGCCCGTGGCCGCAGTGATCTTGTGTCATACAAGATTGATCCCCATCTAATCATACTTAAACCACAAACTCGTCCTTTGACTGCCCATGGTTCTTGTATTAAGATTATTTGTGGATCTGTATGCAACTTAGCATAACTACTGCATAGAAGAGCAGAAGCCGCTTTGCTGTGTTGCAAGTTTATTTGGGTGAAAGAAATGTCGAATAAGAAAGAAATGTCGAATAAGGTGCTATGTTACAATTTCTACTACACCCAAAAAAAAAAACGTGGGTATTCAATACTAAAAATTTAACTAAATTTTAGTCCAAAAGGACCTAGTGCACAAATTGGTAACCAATACTAAAATTTTTTACTAAAATGATTGAAAACCATTTAAAATTTTTTTTTTTAGTACTTTGAAGATACTAAAATTAGTAAATTATTAGTAGATTTTGGTACAAAATCACTTACTAAAGCTTTTACTGTAGAATTATAATGAGTGTAGGAATTTCAATACATTTGCCAAGTAGTTTTAAGTTTTTTGTGTTATTTTTTAAAAATTTAAATTTAGCGTAATGAATTCTGCAAACTTTAGACGTGGTCCAGCAGTAATCATTTTTATATAAAAATAATAAAAATCAGTTAATTTAACAAAAAAAAATAACTGTTATATGTTTTATTTTAAACACATTTTCCCATAATGGGTTAAAAAATTTTAACAGTTTATAATATAAGTTACTAACCATTAAATTTTAAAGTTTGAACTTAAAAATTTGATAGATTATCAAAATCCACCCATAGTATTACGTAAAACAATATTATGTTTTTATATGGATATAGCTCCTTTTTCCAGTTTACACTTTAACTATCGATAGATTAGATAATAAAGCGTTTTTGCCAAACCAATAGGCACATGTTAAAGCATAGGATGTTTTCTACACGTTAACCATCTCACATGTAAGAATTTAAATTCATAACCTTCAGTTTAACAGAAAAGCACATGTTTGAGCTAAAAATTTTCCCTATTGTCAAGAAAAAAATTCTTTTTATTTTGACTTTTTTCAACATAAATGTGTGCAACGGTCACGTTTGACATGATGGAATTGCCCATATTTTTTTGTATCAATTTTTTTCATCAAAGT
The DNA here is from genome assembly GCA_963921195.1 of Pegoplata infirma. Taxonomy (NCBI): domain Eukaryota; kingdom Metazoa; phylum Arthropoda; class Insecta; order Diptera; family Anthomyiidae; genus Pegoplata; species Pegoplata infirma. The sequence continues at coordinate 108,787 of CAWUER010000693.1, read as the reverse complement.
TTTTTATCTAATTTTTTATTATCAATTTTTTTCTCACCAAAAATTTTTTTTTCCATATTTTTTTTTCACCATTTTTTTTACATCAAAAAATTTTTCTTTTCATTAAAAAAATTCACCAAAAACTTTTTTCATCAAAACTTTTGGGTTCATTAAATTTTGGGTTCATTAAATTTTTAATGACAATTTTGTTTTTTGTGAAAAATTTCATTTTTTCACGAAAACTACTTTTTCACCAAGTCTAAGCTTTTCGCATAAAAATTTTACATTTGTTTACCAAATATACTTAAAACAAGTGAGAGTGGTATATTCTTTGGTGCCGAATCTTTTATACTCTCCAAAATGTAAAAACACTTTTTTGCACTTATTTTTGAACTCACTTACGAAATGTACAGCTCTTTTGGTTTTTTAATAGGGTCCTCGACTGATATTTAAATTCGTTTTGCATGGAATAGCAAAGTAATATAACATTATTTTTTCTAAAAAAAACTTTTCTTTGGCAAGCAAAACATTATCATGATTTAATGTTTTGGGCAAGAGTACAAAATTCGCAGGCATTTTTTATAAGCTGTGATATGCTCGGTCCGGATTGGTGTATCAGTCGTGTCCAAATTCGACTTCGTTAAGTTCGTTCTTGTCAAAAAATGTATAATCCTTGGGGTAGTTTATATGGCGATGTATATACGTACGATCGCCAAAATCATATATAATAATCTCTATCAAAATTAAGCTGACCCGTATTTTTTCGTTTGGTGAAATTCCTGCCTGTTTCCGCTTTATACGGATTTTCACGAAAGCCCTTATTTTTTCATAAGGTGGCAACCCTTTTTTAAATTTGTGATTGGGCAGGTAAAAAAAAATAGGTGACTCTTATTTTTCCCCCCTCATTTCTATATTAAAATTTCGGTGGGTGCCCTGTGAAAGACCTCCCTTTTAAGATTGTAGGTTTTTTTTATTGCAAATGCTGTACTTATAGAGACATTTTTTTAAAGAAAAAGTCTCAAATTCTCAATTATTTTCTAAAACATTTTTCTATAGAAATAGACAAAGGTTCTGTCACATTTTTCCTATAAAAAAAGTCTCAACTTCTGAGACATTTATCCAATAGAAAAGTCTCAGCTTCTGAGACATTTTTCCTACTGAACAAGTTTCAGCTTCGGAGACATTTTTCCTAAAAAATTAGTAATTTTTCCAATAGAAATAGTTTAAGATTCTGAAATTTTACTTACCTTGTCTTACTCCTCTGTCCCACTGTGTCGTGACTGTTGTTGCTGTTTTTTTTTTTGTATACTTTTGCTGCTACAGCCATTATTATTGTTGTTATTTGAACGCACTGATTAGAATTTCAATGTGACAATTTATTATTATTACTATAATGGCAAATTATCTTATGGATGACCTGACAAATGATAGAGGCGGAATGAATGAATTGATTAACGAAACGTTTATTTTTATATATAATAAAATGATAGATGATTGGAATGCGAATTAAATTTAACTTTAATATTGCAGGAGCAACACAAATATGCTGAGGTGAATAAGAATAAACAATAAAGGTAAAAAATTTTAGTAAAATATACATATATTTTGTTAACCTAAAAATTCTCTGAATCAGTTAGATCCTCATTATTTTTTTTTTTAAATTTTATGATATTTTTGTAAAAATCAAATGAAAATTTTAAAGTACTAAAATTAATAACAATAAGCGTACGAGCATTTTTCTATAAAAATTGTGATTGCAGTTTTAGAATCAGGAGTTCCATGGTATATGAAATTAAGTCCTATTTTGTTGAAGAAACGTAAGAATATGTTACAGTGGACCAGGCGCGAATCCACGGGGGAGAAAAAGGAAATTTCTCCTCCGCCAAACCAAATTTCAAAGAAGAAAAAAAGGAAAAAAAGAGAAAAAAAAAAAAACCAAACAAGAAACGGAAAGAATGGAAAGAAGAAAAAGGGACAGAAAAAAAGGGGAAAACAAATAATTTCAAAATTTTTTAAAGGAAAAATGTTTCGAATGTAAAATTTTTCCATGTATGTTAGACTTCGCTTTGAGACTATGCCACTTCATCTGTTTATTGGTTATCATCATTTTTCTGAAGGATTTAGGGAAACTAAAAATAATTCCGGGATTTTTTTTTTGAAAAATTTTCACCTTGGGGTGGTTGAACGCATCTGAAAACGCGGATTATAGGCTGACTTTTCTGCAAAGAGAAAAAACTGCTGAAGATATTGCAAATCTGATTTCACCAGTCGATTCTACATCAAAAATTAATACAATGGCAGTTTTTTTAACTCTAAAAAAGTTCTAAAAACCCACAGCAGAGGAACACTGACCGACATTTGAAAAGTTTTTGGATGGGTCAGCGGTTTGAACACTCATTTTCGATTAACTTCTCAATACTGATTCCAAATCTGGTTTCCAAAGTTTTCCATAACGTCAGGTTTTTGAGAAAGTTGAGGTCAAAGTTCACAAAAAATGCATTTTTGTGTATTATTGCGAGCATTTTTTGTGATATTTTCAATTGATATTCTTTCTGGATGATGTACTTTTTAACGATCGCGAAAAAGTAAGATATCATTTCTTAATATTTTTTTATGGCCTATACGACTATCGGATAGACTTTTTGATATTTGCAAAAAATTCAAAAAGTTATAAAGCTATAGAAATAATGTAGGTACATACATATATAAAAAACTTGTAAATTTTGTTGCAGGAAAAATTTTAGAATTTTTCATTAGGAAAAAATTTAGAATTTTCTATAGTTATAATTTTCGAATTTTTCTATTGGAAAAACATTAGCATTTTTTTCGGAATGTTATAATTTTTATAATACGAAAAAAGTTTCGGAATATTTAAAAATTTCTTTAGAAATAATGCGATTATTTTTCTAGACGAAAAATTTGGGAATTTTTCGAGACAAAAAATTTGGGAATTTTTCTGGACGAAAAATTTGGGAATTTTTCTAGAAAAATTTAAAATTTTTCTTTGAATTTGTCTATGGGAAAAATCTGCAAATGTTTGTATAGGAAAAATCTGAGAGTTTTAATACGAAAAATCTTACAATTTTTCCAAAGGAAAATATCAGAGAATTTGTTATAGAAAAAATCAAAGACTTTTTCTTCTGAGATAATATCTCAGAATCTGATATTATTTCAATTTGAAATATATCTAAGAATCTAAGACTTTTTAATAATAAAAACTGAAATCTTTGACAAAATTAAAAAATTTCAGACTTTTTCGATAGGAAAAATATCTCAGAATTTGTGAGTTTTTATAGAAAAAATTTTCTTGAATCTGAGAGTTTTTGTTAAGTAAAAATTTCTCAGGTTATAAGACTTTTTCTACAGAAAAAACTTCAGAATCTGAGATTTTAGGAAAAATGTTCCAGAATCTAAGAAAATATCTTAAATTTTGAGATTTTTTTATTTGAAAAATGTCCCAGAATCTTTTTTTGTATGAAAATGTCTGAGACTCAGATTCTAAGACTTTTTCTATAGAAAAAATTACTTAGAAGCTGAGACATGTTCCGTAGAAATAATGTTTCAGAATCTAATTTTTTTTGTATGAAAATACGTCTCAGAAAATGTTTGTGAATCTTAGACTTTTTCTAAGGAAAAGTGTTTCAAAAACCTTTGTTTCTTCCTTAGAAAAATGTCTCCGAATCTGGGAAATCGACTCAAAAAATTTTAAAGGCATTAAAGTCTTTAATTTTTCTTATCTCTGGTACTTTCTGGTTTAGTTTCTTTAAACCTGAAAATTTTGGTCAAGAAAGAACGTGTCGGTGGAAAAATAGAATAGAAAACCATATTTCGGAACCTTAGAGAATATACAAATTTTTCAAGAGCAAGAATTTTATAAATTCTCAAAACTTTTCTGTAGCAAGGTGGCTCAGAACCTCTGAATTTTTTATTAGGCTAATGTGCCAGACTCATAAACTTTCTCTTTAAGCAAATGACTCTGAAAAATTTTGAAATTAGGAAACTTTTTTAAATTAAATATGTACATTAGGGCGTTTCATCAAAAACTTTTTTTTTGATTTTTGCTACTCTTGAAGCGGAATATGAATTCTTATGGCCTAAAAGATTTTTGAGATTTTTTTCAGATTTTTGGCGGGTCGGGATCAACTCGCTCAAATCGATTTTATGCTAAAAATGAGGTTATAAAACATAATTTTTTTTTTATTTTTTTTATGGTGCCTTGTTTTTACAAAAGTGGATAAATTACTTCAAAATATTGCTAGCCTCCTAAAAAAAATATTCGCGGTAAAAATGATAAGGTCAAAGGTCAATAATTTGACCTTAAAAGTAAAAATTTTGAATTTTCCAACTTCAAAGCTCAATAACTTAAGAAATATGCAACGTAGGTTCGTGATGTTGACACCGTTTAATAGATATTTTAAATACCTTTCATTTAAATCCAAAATGACGTCTGTCATTTTAGTAGAAGTATTAAAAAAATTAAAAAAACTAACTTAACCCATTTTTTTTCTTACATTTCACATGAGCTTAACCAACAAGTACATATGATAGTATCTTATTAATCGGTAAAATGTCTGAGAATAGATAACTTATCATTTATGTATATGCGTTATGTGGTCCTATACCGATATTTCGATGTGTTACACACGGAATGCCAAAGTGAGTTTACCCCCATACTCTGGTTAGAGGGTATAAAACTCACTTTGGCATTCCGTGTGTAACACATCGAAATATCGGTATAGGACCACATAACGCATATACATAAATGATAAGTTATCTATTCTCAGACATTCTACCGATTAATAAGATACTAACATATGTACTTGTTGGTTACGCTCATGTGAAATGTAAGAAAAAAAAATGGGTTAAGTTAGTTTTTTTAATTTTTTTAATACTTCTACTAAAATGACAGACGTCATCTTGGATATAAATTAAAGGTATTTAAAATATCTATTAAACGGTGTCAACATCACGAACCTACGTTGCATATTTCTTAAGTTATTGACCTTTGAAGTTGGAAAATTCAAAATTTTTACTTTTAAGGTCAAATTATTGACCTTTGACCTTATCATTTTTACCGCGAATATTTTTTTTAGGAGCCTAGCAATATTTTGAAGTAATTTATCCACTTTTGTAAAAACAAGGCACCATAAAAAAAAAAAAAAATAAAAAAAGATTATGTTTTATAACCTCATTTTTAGCATAAAATCGATTTGAGCGAGTTGATCCCGGCCCGCCAAAAATCTGAAAAAAATCTCAAAAATCTTTTAGGCCATAAGAATTCATATTCGGCTTCAAGAGTAGCAAAAATCAGAAAAAAAGTTTTTGTTGAAACGCCCTAATGTACATATGTCGCAAATCTGAGTCTTTTATTGAGAATTTTTTGAGGAGACATTTTTTTAAATATCAAACATTTTCTTAAAATTAAAATTCCTTTTTTATAGGAATACATTTTTAAAAATTGCAAATGTTTCTACACAAAAAACCATAATAAAAAAAGGAAAAGGAAAACACTCAAAAAAACCTTAACTAATGCTTCATAAAAAAAAAAAAATTTAATAAAAAAAAAACTTGGATGCAGATTTGGAATCAGGAGAGCAAAATCTATAAGAATCAGTTGAATATCCGCAGTCATTATTTATAATTGTTTATAAAATATTTAAATTTTAACTTAAATCTAAATATTAACATGAATTTGACGTATGAAATATCGTTGAAAAGATACCCATAATCAAAAACTTTAAAGAGCAAATACAAAACTAGGTATGTATGTAAAATTACATTTACAGTTGTAATGTGGTAAAAGATCGAGCAAAATTTAATATACATAGTATGAAAAAATAAAATTCAAACCAAAAAGTTGTAATAAACGTCAAAGTTCGTATCCGGTTCCTTTGACTTTCCTGAGGTATAGAAAGATTAAGGAGGCCATATGAATATGAAGTTGTTGAATGATTAAAAAACCTTTCCGGATGGTAAAAAGTACATATTTATGCAAAATTCTTTGAAGACAAAAAAATAATTTAAAATCTAAATATTTTTTTCTTTTTATTTAAAAAAAATTGCATCTAAAAAACATGAATGTGTTTAAGACACACGCAGAGAAGAAACATGCTTGAGACAACCTAAATGGAGGGACAACATAGTATGATTGTTAACTTTATCGTAACATGATTGTAGCGATCATATTATGATCTTCGCTGATCAAAGTATGATAAGATATTGACAGATATTTTATAATTGTTAATGAACATATTGTGATTGTCACAATCATATATATGATCATGTGGATCAACCATACTATGTTGCCCCTCCAATATGGGTGATTTGGTGTGCTACAATCATATCCCAAACATGTTTTTTTCGCAGTGTGCAGCGATGTGTTAAAGAATTTGATTTTTTTTTTGAACATTTAACATTGTAAAGTATTTTATTGTAATACTCAAAATGCAACTTATATTATTCAGCCTTATAAAAAATATCTGGTCACCAATCCCTCATAAAAAAAACTTCAAGTGTAAGTTTTAGTGGTCGTATAAGAGTCTAAAATATTTATTTTTTTATGTTGCTAAAAAACCATCAACATCATCATCAACAGTACTAGCACCAGCACCATTATCAGCACTTCAATGAAAAGGACGACAAACAAGAAACAACAAAACACAAAAAAAAATAAAGGACACAAATAACAAGGAAACACACAACCAGGACAACAAAAAAAAAAATAAAAACGAGATGACATAACAACAAACTATGAATGTGTTACGGATGTAAACATGAAATGAGATGCTTGACCGCATCTGAAGCCACTAGCAAAGGCAACAGCGTTCAACTACAGGTCGTCCAGTATAACTTTGATTAATCTTGTGTCCTAACTCACTATGGGATCATCATTGTCTTCATTACAACATTACTAGTAAAAGAGGAAGGCGTAAAATAGTATGCAAGAATAGTGATGATAATGGCAACGAAGACACGCAATTAGAGACGGGCACTGGCCGCAGGATTTGTGTGATTCGCGAATGACAAAACTGAATTATGCGTTAGCGAAACTGCAGTTAAGAAAATAAGTTATCTTTTATCATCGCCCAGATGCAAAAAAAAAAAAATGCGCTTTTCTTCAATAATTTTCTAGCCGTAAAAACATTGTGGAAAAATAATTTTTTAGAAAATCAGAATCTGAAGCATAGTACTCTGTTTTTATTATCTTGTTAATTAAAAATGGGTCAAAACTTTTTTAACAAATTCCCGATAAATCCTCTCGTTCCCAATTTTTTTCTGTATATGGATTTTAACAGATTTTTCCCGTCAAAACGAACATCTATGCTAAAGATGGCTAAATCGCGGAAATTTTTAAATGGGTAAAATTCTTTTACTTTAGCACTTCTTCTATCGTCATAAATTGTACTTTAATATCCTGGTACTTTTTTGATATCCAATTCGAAAGGGACAGAAAGGGATTAGAAATGGAAAATTGGTACTTTTGTAACTTTTGAACTAATAACACCAGAATCTTAAAATTTGCCATTTAAGATCCTTCAGCAGAATTTCCAGAGAAGAAAACTACATTTTTGGAAATTTCAATCAACCAACAGTTTCAAAAGAAACGGACATAGTGTTTTCGGTCATAAAACAAATTTCCATTATGGGGACAATGTCCGTGGATATTAGGGTGTTTTTTTTTTTTCCTGTATGATAAAAAAAAATAATTCCAAGGAGTGCCGTGCGAGGTCAAACACATTATTTAATACATCCTAAAGCTTAAATATTCAAAAAATTGGGGATATCCATCCACTCAATTGTTTTTGGGAATCATTTGAGTTTTTACGAATTTCAAGCATATTAGATTTTTGCCTATGAATTTTTACTATAAACTTCATTTTAGTAAAAATTTACAAATCTTGTTCAGTACATTACTTCATTCTACAAAAATAACTCTGTGACGTTATATATATTTTTCACATCGTTAACCCATTTTGACAGAGGGTCAAATATGACCCAGACAGCAAATATATTATTTTTTTTTTAGTTTTTAAGAAGTTTATCTATTAAAAACAATTTTGGTGTTTTATTTTGTAATAATAATTTGGAAATAACATAAATTACTTAAGATATTGTTAACTCAAATGGCCAGGGGGGTCAAAAATTACCAATACATCTGAACTCTAATCAAAATGATTTTAGTTTTCTACTATAAATTAGGTAAATTTACACAAAATGCGCAATTCAACTCAGAAATATTGGAAATTTACTTAATTTATAGAAGTATATTTTTTGAATTTGTTGAAATTTGAAAAAAAAACTAACCTGAAGAGATTTATGGTTTTTTTTTTTTTTTTTTGAGACCCCATGGCCATATCGGCTAAACAAAGTCTTAAGTAATATATGTTATTTCTAAATTATTATTACAAAATAAAACACCAAAAATGTTTTTAAAGAATAAATTTCTTAAAAATTCAAACAAAGTAATATATTCGCTGCCTGGGTCATTTTTGACACCTGTCGAAATGGGAAAAGCACATCTCTGAAATTTTAACAGCTATAGATGGACATTCTAGACTTTAAGAAAAAAATATATTTTTGCAACTCCATCGTGTCCTTGCAAGGAAAAAAGGAAATTTCAATATTGTTTTCAATATTTTTGTTGAATTAAAAAAAATTTTTTTTTTTTTTTAATTTTAAATCAACAAGACACACCGACATTTAAAATCCTACTGATAATAATACTAACTGGACTGTTTGAAACCGGTATGGGAACACCAGGAATGTCAATAATTTTTAGAAATTAAATTTTTCTTCGGTATTTTTCAACTTGAACCCTTATAACAAATATAATTAGAGCCCGAGCTCGATATGTACTTTCAGAAAAATTACTAATAAAATTACTGACAAAATATATCGCTATTAAAAAATAAAATGCAAATTCTTTCATTTGTGTATGCAATTCCAGATCATGTTGGTAACCCTTGCGAAATTATGGTTGAGACAAAAAAGTTGAAATAAAGTATTAGGTGAGGTTGGGATTGCTAGAAATAGAACTTTAGTGTTGGAAACTGTTAAAATTTATTCTGTAGAAACTTTATATATTCACATATTTATATAAAAAATTTCTGCGAAGTTTGTACCCCGTTATGTTTATATATTATTGATCCATAAAGGTTTCTAACAAGGGAAGTGTCTTAACCCTTATGAACCGATTTGCATGAAACGTAAAATATATATAAAAGAGACAATTCTAAGGTTGGGGTGTCTCGGGTTATTGGCCATATCGCGGATTTGGGGGCTCAAAACATGGGTCAAAAAATGGCGAAAAATCGTTTTTTTGGATTTTTCAGCCATTTCTTTCGAAGAACTATATGATGTTTACATATGCGAAGAAAGGTTTTTTTAATGCCTATCCAACGGTGGCATAAACTTGTAAAAGTTTGGCTCCGTTAAAAACTTTTTTTATGAAAATGTGTATGAGGGGTATTTATATGAAGACATTGACCTACGATGTCCACATGAATATGAAATAATCTTTATTAAATTTAAGTCGACACGTATTTTTGCTTTAGAAGATATTCCCATTAGTTCGGGAGTTATTGAAACTTTCCCGGAGGTCCACATTGTTTCATAAGGCGACAACGAAATTTTAAATCACTGATATGGTCTCTTTTATGTATATTTTAAGTTTCAGGCAAATCGGTTCATAAGGGTTGAGATACTTCCCTTGTAAGACATTTTAGTGATATCCATCAATCTGTTTGTCTGTGTTTGTCGATAAAAAAACTTTTTATGAAAAAAAGTTTTTAATGAATGGAACACGAATATTTTGGAAAACAAAAATATGCCACGATTAAAATTTAAGGGGACTGGGCCCCGGAAGACCCCCTGGAGCAAAACAACAGCCCCACCCACCAACATGTATGTATGTATGGGTATTCAAATGAAAGGTAATTTGCTAACGAATGCAAATATGTTTTTTTTTATGTATTTTAACAATATTGTACCCCCTAGATCCATTTTAGTATCTTTCTGTTCAATAGTTTAGCCTTTTAGTAATTAACCGGGTAAAAGGCTTGATACACAAAACAAACTTTATTTTGCGATGCCACTAAATTTATATATGGATTTTGTAGTCCCTGAGCCCGGCCGAAAGACCGGCTGGACTTTTTAATAATTTAACTTTTTTTTTTGAAAAAATACCTTCAGGACGGTTTTATGGACCTAGAAGGCCCTATCCCTCTTTATATTTATTTTTGTTTTTTAATGACCTTTAATTTAAGTATCCACACAAACCTGAAGGCTATTTTGGCATCAGGTGGGTCCGGGGCCCAGCCCCTTAAATTTTAATTTCGTGTTTCCCTCAAAAAATTTTTGTGCTCCGTAAAGTGCAATTTTGCCAAATAATTTATGAAAAAAAATATTGATGAAAATAAAAATAGTGATGAAAAAAACTATTGATGAAATAAAATATTGATGAAAAAAAAAATATTGGTGAAAAAAAATATTGATGAAAAAAAAATTATGATGAAAAAAATATTCATGAAAAAACAAATATTGATGAAAAAGAAATAATGATGAAAAAAAAAATATTGATGAGAAAAAATATTGATGAAAAAGAAATTATGATGAAAAAATATTGATGAAAAAAAAAATATTGATGACAAAAAAAATATTGATGAAAAAAAAAAATTTTGATAAAAAAAAAACTTTGATGAAAAAAAAAATATTGAGGAAAAAAAAATATTGATGAAAAAAAAATATTGATGAAAAAAAAATATGGATGAAAAAAAAAATTTGATGAAAAAAAAATATTGAGAAAAAAAAAATATTGATGAAAAAAAATATTGATAAAAAAAATATTGATGAAAATAAAAATATTGATGAAAAAAAATTTTTGATAAAAAAATATGATGAAAAGAAAATTTGATAAAAAAAAATTATTGATCAAAAAAAAAAATATATTGATAAAAAATTATGAAAAAATATATTAATAAAAAATTATGAAAAAATATATTGATGAAAAAAAATATGATAAAAAAAAAAAAATATTGATGAAAAAAAAAATATTAATGAAAAAAAAAATATGATGAAAAAAAAATATTGATGAAAAAAAAAAAAATATTAATGAAAAAAAAAATATTGATGAAGAGAAAATATTGATGAAAAAATATATTGATGCAAAATAATTAGGTTACGTATTATTCACCAGCTGGTTAATAGTTGTTTTATTCCCCACGAGGTGAATTATCCAAGTTACAAACCCAAGTTACAAAATTTTTTAGTTTTAAGAAAATGAAAACTGTAATTCCAATTTTCTTTTTTGTTAATCGTTAGCTTATATAGTCAAACTGAGGTGGCGTCCTGCAACTTTTTTAAAATTAGACACCAGCCTAAAAACATTACCATGTTAAAACAATTTCCATTAACAAGAAAAACCGACATTTAAAATCCGACTGATGATAACACTAACTGAAGTTTTTGAAACCAGTATGGGAATACCAGACATGTCTATAAATTTTAGAAATTCAATTTTTCTTCTGCATTTTTTCAACTTGAATCCTTATATTTAATATTTGTAATTTTATCTAAAATATTGTTTTTGTTTAATTTTTTTTATATGACTTACGGTTGTATATAAGGGGTTTTTCGTGTCAACTGACACAACTTTTGAAACCTATATCTTCTGATCGGGATGATCTCAACAAAGTTAGTAGTTCAGACAGAATTTTCCAACGATATCGGTCAAGGACTTTCTGAGTTAGAGGCGGTCGAAATTTGACATATTGGCCAAAGTGGTATTTATTCTCATCCATGTAACTTCTTACCTATTGTTTTTAGAAAAATTTGTTCCAAATAGTTTAGATAGCTATTTTTTTAAGCTTTAAAAAAAAAATATAAAAAAAATATTTTTTTTTAATCTAAAACTTTTTTGACTTTTTCGTAAAATCGGAAAAAAAAGCTTCAAGGTTTTCCTTTAAGACCTATAGGGTCGCTAAGTGGGATGCGAGTGGTATATGTCGGCCATTCCATGAGAGATCCCGCAAAATTTGACCGACGGTCTTTAGATTTTCCTTATAATTTGCAATGAAATACTCTATGGGCCCATATAAAGATTTCTCTTTTGAGCTCGCCAAAATTCAAAAAACTCGCAACTTTATTCGATTTTCAAAAAAAGTGCCTCAGTTAAAAAATCCATATCTTTAGTAATTCTTAATAAAACTGAAATCTTTATATGGGCCCATAGATTATTTCTCTGCAAAATATTAGGAAAATCTAAAGACCCTCGGTCAAAAAACCGACACTTTTTGGAAGTCTCTCATGGAATGGACGATATATAAAAAAATTGTGAATTTGGGACACAAAAAATGGTTTAAAAAAAGGTTTGTTTATAAAAAAAAAATTAAAAAAAAAAAAAAAATAAATTTTAAATCTTTATAATTTTATCTACAATATTTTTTTAAAGTTTTTATATGACTGACGGTTTCTGAGTAAAAAATTATAAAAAAGCTGTCTTAAAGTCAATATTATCAATAAAGCGCTCTTATCTAAACGCCCATATCTTCCAAAGTTTTGATAAAAAAACTTATCGTTTTTAATCATTTATTAACTCCATCAGATAACCAAAAATAACCAAAATTGTTGATTGGCCAAAAAAATTTTCTACGGAATTTCTATGTTGCAAAAAGTTGTTTAAACATAATAATTTTCCTTTAGAAAAGATGCCTTAATGTCGCAATTTTTGAAATATTTGAGAATTTTTCAACAGGAAAAATTTTTTAGTCTGAAAATGTTTCTGTGCAAAGAACTCAAGAACAAATTTTTCTTGTAGATCAGGTACTAGATCTGATATAAAACTAGTTCCAGAAAAAATTCCATAAATGATTCTGGAAGATTCACTCTTATGTTATCTTATCATAAAAAAATTATTTAAAAAATATGAATTTAAAAGATTTATCTCCTTAAGCTTGATCCCCAAAAAATCTGTGGCCGTACGAAAAAACTAGTTAACTCCATTTTTTTAAAACAGGAGAAAAACACACTTTAAGTTTTTAACATTTTTCACTAATTATTTATTATGAATATATGTTGTTATGCATGCGCATTAGACAAAACATTATTTTTAATAATATTAAAGATTTCTGGTTCCATTGAACTCATTTTTGGACACTAAATCTGAAAATCGATGTCAGTTAACTTGTTTTTTCGAAAAATGGAGTTAACTAGTTTTTTCAAAAAAACTTTTTTTTTCAATTAATTCTTATATATTATGAAATTGAGGCAACTTTAGTAATCATATGAGGCAAAATATTAACTTTTTTGACTCAGCACGTTAATTAACCCACTTTTTACGAAAAAGTGGAGTTAACTAGTTTTTTCAAAAAAAAATTTTTTTTTCTTTTTTCTTATGTTTCTCAAAACTAAGCCGAGTTTTTGTATGTTTTTATACATAAAATTCCCAGCAAAACTTTTGTAATGAATGCTGATTATGTAACACATTACCAGGTAATGTATATCCCTTATTTGAAGCATTATTTTATGATGTCTTACCAAACATTTGTTCAACAACATATTATTTCAAGGTGAGAAATAATATTTTACTAATAACTTGTTACGTAATGCAGGAATATTGCATAAATTGTATTTAATATTTATTATTTCTAAACATTTAATCATGGGTGACTTATATTTGGTTACATTATGTACTATTTCAATATTTTAAATAATGCATTATTTGTAGTTGAATACATAATGCTTTATAATAACATAATAACATAAAAAATAAATATTTTATATAAAAATTCATTTGTTTAAACTAGAGATGGGCTCACGACAGGAATTTTAAAATCACGCACACTCACGAGCCTTTTTTTTCTACTCACACTCACTTGCAATCACGTGAGTAAATTCAATAACGTTACTTATTTACTGCTTGTAACACCTTATATATCATGTTCTCGTATGCTATATTATTTTATTTCTCATAGCCTTAAGTTGAGTTGAGGGTGGGTTGTACAAGCCCAAAAATGGGTAAATTTTTAGGCAAGTCCATGGCGCTCAGACTTAAAATAGTCCATTGTACCGTAAATCTCATAGCCTTAAAAATATCATATATTTGATACCTTATGCTTCTCGTATGCTTCGTTGTAAACTTGATAAGTTACTTTATACCTTACTCGAATTCGTTGTCATAATTTGCATGCATTACTTCCTCATCTCATGCTAAAATCATTAATGGAGCATGGTATAAAGTAACCCAGCAAATTTTTGCATTACTAGTAATGAGTATAGTAATTAGTAATAATTATTTGTATGTACTTACTCATTGCATGAAACACTACTTATTCTATAAAGGCCGTAAGACAAAAATAATTAGTGCCTACAAGCTTACCAGTAGGGAGATAAATAACTACTTACTTATAACGAGTAAAATAAGTAGTTACTTGTAATGAATAAAATAAATAGTTGCAAACAGAATTTGAAATAACTATTTATCATTGGATTATTCGTTTTCGCGAAACTTTAAGTTAAAAAGGTAAAACAAATAATGTTTTTTCTGATTGGACTTAATTTCACAAGTTAACTTGCAAAAAAGTATTTATTTTTAACATTCTCAATAATTTATTATTTATATTAATGCAAATAAGTACTTACATATTACAATATAAGCCACTAGTTGCTTTTTGGACTAAAGTAATGCAGTGGGTAATGAGTAGTTGTTATAAATAATGTAATTGGCAGTCATTTCTTTTCACAACACATTACCTAGTTTTTGCTGGGAAGTTATCCTATATATAAATTATTAATAACTTAAAAACTATTACTTAAAGATATTTTGGCAGTCGTATTCTATGAATTAAGATCTGCAAAAAAAAATTGTATGCATTTTTTATATGCAATCTATGAATTCTCGGGAGTTAAAATTTTTAGGTTCAAAATTTGGACTCAAAGGACTCGTGACTCAAACTTGTTCTTTCAGCTTTTTCTCCCATAGTTTTCGAAAGAACATCGTTTTAAACTTTTAATTTTTATGTTTTTTAAGAAACTATGGAGTTATCTTGTTTTTTCAAAAAATGCATGGAGTTAACTAGTTTTTACATAAAAATTGGTATTTTCCAATATTTTGTTTTCCAAATAACTTGTAAATGAGAACATATATCAAAATTTCGATCTGACAGAGTGATAGTAAATGGAATGCACTTTCTATTTTTGGTGTTATCTCAATTTTCGCAAAAAGTGGAGTTAACTAGTTTTTTCGTACGGCAACAGAAATGTACTTTTGTAACCGCTATATTATCCCTAGTGTAATTGTTTGTGGCTAGTGCAAATGAAGTTATGCATAGATTTTGTAGTGAGAAGGTTGTGTTACGAAAAGATATAGTACGTATAGAGTGTTTTATTGTTGAAGGTTTTAAAAGTTGGCAAAAACAAAAAGTACAACAAAACAAAAAAAAAAAAAATGACTTCAATGTTTTAAATTGGTTGTAGGTGTTATCTTTGGTTTAAAATTGTGTCCTTGTTGTAGTTAAAAATTGTACTCTCTATTCAATTTGCCATCGCGTGTTGTAATATGGTTGTGTTAACTCATGCTAATACTCACACACATACACAAAGAATTGCTCATGCACTAATTTCATATACATACGTACGTACAGAAACACTGAAGGACATACTTATGAATACCGATTACATTGAACAACATACAACATACTACTGGCTACATTTGTGTTCTTGTCTTCTGTTTGTTGTTTAATTTTTTATTTTGTTTCATAAACTCATGTTATTTTCTTGTATTATATACAATAGGGTGGCAGCTAAATTTCAACTTTGGATTTTCAACATCTCCCGGGCGGAATATTGTGCCACATGGTCTAAAACTGATGTGGAAAAATTTTCAGCCAAATCGGATAACTTTAACCCGTGCCCCTTTGAGGTCAAAGTTCAAATGATAAAAAAAAAATTTTCCATACAAGCAAAAAATTTTTTTTTCGATTTATTTTTTTTTTATTTTTTAATATTAGTAAGCTTTATTAGCTTATTAACAACAAAAAATTTCATATCGATCGGACAAGATTTTCAGTTTCAAAAGTGGCTCTAAAAAAAAATTTTCAGGCTTGTTAGAAGCTTACTCTAAAAAATTTTCAAAAAAATTTTTTTTTTAGTTTTGATAAGCACACATTAAAGAATTTTTGTTGCTCTTAATACCCGGTTTTTTAATTTTTTTTTTTTTAATTTTTTTTCTACATCGCATTTTTGTTCTAAATTGGGGTAAAAAACTGGAAAAATGCAGTTTTTGGCCCTATTTAAGAGCATGATCACAATGTCCCAGAAAGAAAAAAATGATAGATTTGGAATATGTATTATCAAGAGAAACAAACGCAAGCTATTTTGTAAACTTTAAAAAAAAAAAAAAATATTTTTTTAAGAGTATGCTGTCTCAAGACAGTCTATTTTTTTTTTTTATTTTCAAGACCACTTTTGTAACAGAAAATCTTGTCCGATCGAAATGAAATTTTTTGTTATTAATAAGCTAATAAAGCTTACTAACTTTTTTTTAGCTCTGACAAGCACACATTAAAGATTTTACGTCGCTTTTGATAACAGTTTTTCTTTTTATTTTTTTTTTGTGACATCGAAGTTTTGTTCTAAATTGGGGCCAAAAGCTGCAAAAATTTAGTTTTTGGCCCTATTAAAAAACAAAATTACGACATTACAAAAATTTTAAAAAAAAACCTATTATTAAGAGCGACAAAATGTCTTTAATGTATGCTTGTCAAAACTAAAAAAAAAAATTTTTTGAAAATTTTTTAGAGTAAGCTTCTAACAAGCCTGAAAATTTTTTTTCAGAGTCACTTTTGAAACTGATAATCTTGTCCGATCGAAATGAAATTTTTTGTTGTTAATAAGCTTATAAAGCTAATTAATATTTAAAAATAAAAAAAAAAAAATCGAAAAAAAATTTTTTTGCTTGTATGGAAATTTTTTTTTTTTATCATTTGAACTTTGACCTCAAAGGGGCACGGGTTAAAGTTATCCGATTTGGCTGAAATTTTTTCCACATCAGTTTTAGACCATGTGGCACAATATTCCGCCCGGGAGACATCAATATTAATACAAAAAAATTGCTCCATACATTTCGCTGCCACCCTAATATACAATCATGTTTATTCATGTTCATGTATGCAAGGTTTTTTTTCTGTAAATATGCCTCTGGAGACAAGTTTTTGTTTCTTCCTTTAACATTTTTTTTTCGGTTGTTGTTGTTTTGTTTTAAATACAAAGCATGTTTGAACATGAATTTTGAAAAAATACAAACATACTAGTCTACATTCATTCACAAACAAAGATCTCAAATATATACGGGGCATTCCGTGCCAAATCGGACACTTTGAAGATTTTTTTTTAGAGTACCCTTCAAAAACAACTTCTTGGTAAATTTTAAGTTCTTTTAATAACCAGTTCAAAAAATATCGAATTTGTAATTCCCAGACACGATTATTTTGGATGTTAACATGATAATGGTTTTAGGCTGATGTCTAATTTTAAAAAAAAGATGTAGGACGCCTCCTCAGTTTGAATATATGTGTGAAATCAAAAAATGTCAGTGTTTTTGAGCCAAAATTGTACAAACAAAAAATTTAAATTTTTGGTAAATTTTTTTATTAAAATCGATATGTTATATCACTACTAATATAACTATAAAATATCTCTTTTACAAATTGTTTCAAACAAGTTTTATCGACAATTTTATGATTTTTTTGGTGACGGAGTTTACATTCACCTTAGAAAAATACATTAAATTTTTTGAATTTTCTTTGAAAACATTTTATTGTAATTTAAAACACTTATTTATGTAATTGCTAACAATTTTTGTAATAAGGATTTTTTTCTGGTTTTTTGTTTTTAAAGATTTTACAATTATTCTTTAATTTAATAGGATTTTTCTAAGGAAATGTAAAATAAATTTATTATTATTTCTGTTAAAATAAGTTTTTTTACTTTAATATTTGCGTCGGTTTTAACAACTACATAAGGTTTTTTAATGCCATCTGCAAAAAAAAAAAAAAAGTTGACGGAGTTTACAGAGACGGAGTTTACATTTCGTCACTTTTTGCCCTTTTTTTCGAAAACTATTTGTCGGAAATTGGTTTCCGAAAAAAGTCATTAGATGCCAACTAGATACGTCAAAATATGACGATATTTCAGATACACGCTAAGTAGTTTTGTTGTAAACGTGGAAACGGAGTTTACAGCATTTTTCGATTTTTAATTTATGAATTACCTTTTCATACCGGGAAATTAATATGCAATGAGCAAACTTGAAACTAGAGATGCGCGCGTGACACGAATTTTTCGTAATTCACGCGTGAATCACGCGTGAATCACGCGTGAATCACGCGTGATCGTGAGTGAAATTTATTTTTACTCACGTGATCGTGAGTGCGCGTGATTAGAAAAAATACTTTCGTGCGTGAGTGTGCGTGAGCAATTTTTTTCTCGTGAGTTGGCGTGATTGTTTTGTGCTGTCTGAAACAGAAAACAAGTAAGAAAATCGTCAACATGTTGAATTTAGAGGGTAATTAATACCAAATTGTGATTTAAATAAATGTATATGATTGTTTTTAGGAATTTAAATTCTTTTTGTTCCAAAAACCGAGAGAGAAAATAAAAATTTGTTTATTTTAATTTAGTGAGTCTTCGTGAGCGTGATTATTTCGTGAGCGTGAGAAAAAATTTAATTACTCACGTGAGCGTGCGTGAACGTGAGCAGAAAAAATAAATTTCGTTCGTGATCGTGCGTGAGCAATATTTTTATTTCGTGAGCGTGAACGTGCGTGAGTCAAAATTCACTCACGCGCCCATCTATACTTGAAACCAATGATGCAAAATGATACTCTATAGCCTCGCGTTTAATAAATGGGGCAATAACCTATTATTTTTCTAAACATAATACGTCAAATACAACAAAATTGTCAGGTTCCATAATGTCTAAAAAAGTGTCGAAAAATCGTTACACAATTCAAGCCGTGTTTGCATGGGTAAAAGAGGTAGTTATGACTATATAAAAATATTTTTCAAGAACGTCAACATTCCCTCTTTAAAAATGTAGTCAATTATTAAGCTCTTGGGTTATTGGTTTTTAAGATATAACCGGTTAAAGTTTAAAAATTGAACTTGTTATTGGCGACTGAGTTTACATATGGCCTACAAAAATGAAAATAACTTGTTTAAAATCGCTAACTAATATCAGGATTGTTGTTAGTTATGTAGAACGCCAATCTATACGACGTTGTACATTAAAAAATATGCGAATACTTTAACCCATGTATGAGATATTACACGATTACATGGTTTGGTTGACATTTTTTGATTTCACCCATAAAAGCTAACGAAAAAAAAGTAAGAATTACTGTTTTAATTTTCTTAAATCCAAAAATTTTAGTAACTTGGGTTTTTAACTTGAATAATAATTTACCTCGTGGTGAATAAAAAACTATTCACCAGCTGGTGAATTAAAAGTAACAAAATTATTTTTCATCAATATTTTTTTTTGTCAATATTTTATTTCATCAAAAATTTTTTTTTGGCCTTTTATGGATTAATATTTTTTTTTGTCAACATGAAAGATATTTCACTTACCTTCCGAATGACACCAATATTTTTGAAATCGAACGATAAATAACGAAGATATACTCAAAAAAATTCAAATCGAGATAACTCGCTATATACGTGTCGCCGACAATTTTTTTTTTTTTCGAAATCATCGTTAAAAGGCTATTTTCATTTTTTTCTTTTTTTTTCGACCAATGCCAGTAAACTCAACTTGTTCCATATTGTTTTCATAAATAGTTTTTTTCATCAATATTTTTTTTATCAATATTTTTTTTTATTATTATTCTCTTTTCATAAAAATATTTTTTCATCAATTTGTTAATTGACCTCGTGGTGAATAAAAAAATATTTGGTGAATAAAACGTTACAAAATTATTTTTCATAGATTTGTTTATACCCTCCACTCTAGTGATAGAGGGTATATATAAGTTTGTCATTCCGTTTGTAACACCTCGAAATATTGGTCTAGGACCCCATAAAGTATATATATTTATGATCCTCGATCGATTTTAAGTCGATCTAGCGATGTCCGTCCGTCCGTCCGTCCGTCCGTCCGTCCGTCCGTCTGTCTGTCTGTCCGTAGAAAACACGCTAACTTTTGAAAGACTTTACAGAGGCTACTGAAGTTTGGCATATATGTTTGTCATTTACCTGGTCAGGTTGGTATTGCATTCCAGCCAAATCGGTCCAGTGGTTCAAAAGTTATGAGCAAAAGAGTAAATTTCGGCAAGGGTATTTCGCGAATTTACGAGATAAAAAACACGATAACTTTCGAAAGACAATAATAAGACTACTGAAGCTTGGCACGTATCTTTGCCGTTCCCCGGGTCTATTTGGTTTTAAATTTCAGCTCAATCGGTCCAGTGGTTCAAAAGTTATAAGCAAAACTTTGAATTTCAGATTAGTTTCATCTAAAATGCCACGTGTTTTAACAAGTTTTAAAAGCATTGGTGGTAACTAAACAATGCTTTTCAAACTTGTTTAATTTTAAAGCAATGCTTTTTAAACTTGTTTAGTTTTAGGAGCATTGGTAACTTAAAAATTACACTCGAAAAAAATTTTACACTCAAAAAAATTTTACACTCAAAAAAAAAAATTTACACAAAAATTTTTTTTTTTTTTTACAAAAATTACAATATTTTGTGTAAGAAATATTTTTACAGTAAATAAAAATTTACACTCGAAAAAAATTTTACACCCAAAAAAAAAAATTTGTAATTTTTCTTTTTTTAAAAAAAAATGACAAAAAAAGAGTTTTTTACTCAAAATAAAATATTTCTAATCAAAATTGTTAAGTTTTTCACGTTAAAAAATGTACTACCCTTTAAAAAAATGCATTGTGGAGGGTATTCATAGATTCGGCAAAGTCGAATTTAACTTTTCTACTTGTTTTTTCATCAATATGTTTTTTCGTCAAAATTTTTTTCATCATTATTTTTTTCATCAATATCTTTTTCATCGATATTTTTTTTCATCAATATTTTTTTTCATAAATTTTTAACTTGGATAATTAATAACCTCGTGGTAAATAAAAAAATATTTTCCAGCTGGCGAATAAAAGGTAACATAATAATTTTTCATCAATATTTTTTTCATCATTATTTTTTTCGTCAATATTTTTTTTCATCAATATTTTTTCCATCAATATTTTATAATCAGTTTTTTGCATCAATATTTTTTTTCATCAATATGTTTTTTTTTTTCATCAATATTTTTAATTTCATCAGTTTTTTTTTTTTTCATTAATATTTTTTTGTCATCAATATTTTATTTCATCAATATTTTTTTTTCATCAATATTTTTTTTTCATCAATATTTTTTTTTATCATTGTTTTTTTTTCATTATATTTTTTTTCAATATTTTTTTTTATTTCGTGTTTAAATTTAAAACGGCTTTAAATAAAACAAGTAAAAAAGTTAAATTCAGCCTTGCCGAATGTAGTAATACCCTCCACAATTTCAAAAAGATTATTGCAAAAAACTTTATTTAAAAGGAAATTACTTTTGAAAAAAAAAAAAAATTTTGAAAAAAAAATTTCCGCGAAAAAAAATTTTGGTGAAAAAATCCACGATTTTTTTCTTTTTTTGTCAAAAAATATGTTCGTACTTGTTTAAGTACCATTGGGTGTTCAATTATGTTCACATATGTCAACCAGAAGCCGAATTAAAGCATTTTGTATTTTTAGGTTACGTTGAATGTACTGAAATTTTTAAGGTGTGCTTACATTTTCGTTCATAATTTTTGAACCGCTGAACCGATATCGCTCAAATGCAATACCAAACTTCTAGGGAGAACTTCCAATAAATATGTTAAGTTTCAGTCATCTTTGTGCAATATTTTGTCCGTGACAGCATTTTCCACAGACAGACAAACGGACATCGCTAGAATGTCTTAAAATCGATCGGGCATCATGAATATATATACTTTATGGGGTCCCAGATCGATATTTCGATGAGTTACAAACGGAATGACAAACTTATATATACCCTCTATCACTAAGTGGAGGGTATAAAAAAGCATTGGCAAATCGCTTGCAAAGCAATGTAAACACAAAGAATACAGTGCTTTTTTGGGACTCTCGTTTTTGTACGTTTAGTAATTTCACCCTGTATACATAAAAAAAAATCGGAATTCGATCCATTTTGAAGAAGATATAAGCAAAAGAAGTTTCAATAAAGGAACATGCTCCGGATTTTTTAAAATTTTATATTTCTTGAACGGGTCATTAAAAATACTAAGAAGGAATTTTCGAAAGGTACTAACAGCTGGGCCATTCCAGAAAATTTAGTTCAAATTTTAGTCATTTTTGGAAATGGTGTCTCAGATTAATTTGAGCCTTGACACATAGATAGCCCTCATAAATATGATATATGTACCATATATCTTTTTTTTACATTTGGTGTATTTAACGAATTATGGCGGGTCAAAGATTGGCTTTTTAAGCAAAAGTAAGAAAAATACATCACGTTTAAAGAGCTGTAACTTCTTAACCAATGACCCGATTTTCACAAATTTAGGCTCATGTGAAAGCTGGGGTTCTTCTTTTAGAAAATATTTTTAAAATAACACAGTTTTTTTTACAGAAATGATGCAAAAATGCAAAAACATTTTTTCTTTTCGAATATTTAAAAAAACACACCTTCGATTTTTTTAAAAAAAATTCTGGGGAAAAATAACAATGTTTTGTATAACATATTCAAAATTCAGAGTGGGATCTCCATGGGATCAAAAACTATTCTGTTTTAAGTACGAGGTTCTCATATTTTTCCCTTAGAAAATTTAAATTTCTAATGTTTTGAATGTTTTTCAAAATTTTAATAGTATAATTTTCTTTGAAAATTTAAATTTTTATATTGAAGAAACATAAAATTTTAATTTTCTAAGGTAAAATTTAAGAACTTCGTACTAAAACCAGAATATTTTTTGATCCCATTGGGATCCCACTCTGAATTTTGGATATGTTGTACAAAACAGTATTGTTTATCACCAAACTTTTTTTTTTAAAAATCGAAGATGTGTTTTTTTAAATATTCGCAAAAAAAAACGTTTTTGAATTTTTGCAAGACTTCTGAAAAAAACCGTATGCTTTTGAAAATATTTCCTAAAAGAAGAAGAATTAAGCTTTCATATGAGCCATTACTTGTGATAATCGGATTACTAGTTAAAAAGTTAGAGCACGTTAAACGTCATGTATTTTTCTGACTTTTGCTAAAAAAGTCGAACTTTGACCCGCGATAATTTGAAAACTACAGCAAATTTTGAAAATCCAAAAATTCAACATATCTCATATAAACGTGGATATCTATGAGCCAAATTCTCAGTGGCGTCCAAAGGCACGTTTCCGAACAGTGGGGCGAAAATTTTTGGAATTACCCAGCTATAGAAATTTGGGAAAATCAAAAAAAAAAAAAAAAATCGAAGTGTCCGGTTTGGCATGGAATGACCCAGATGTACATTAGAGCGGTATTTTTTTATTTTGTAAAAAGTTTTTCTCCGATTTTGAATGTCCGCGCAAATTTTTATTCTACTAGGCCTGAAACTTATGAGGCAAATCGGATGAAATTAACCCGTGGCACTCGGCAATCACAGTTTTTGATTTTTAAAATTAAAAAAAGAAAAAACAAAAAAATATGTTTTCGGATATATCATAATTTTAATGCGCTGACCACAAATATCAAAACAAATTTAAAATCTAACAAACGATTTCGAGATATTGCTATTTAAAATTTGCTAAAAATGGCGGGTTTTTCCTATGTTCAAGAATTTTTTTTAAAATCTCAAATTTCTTTCCCTTTACCTCTTCATAGAGATTGAGACAAAATTTTATTTAAATTTAATTTGTACCAAATCTGAGCATTTTAACACATGGCGTTCTTCGATCAAAATTTTTGATTTTTGGAAGATTTCCAACAAAATTTTGAATTTTTGAAAATTTAAAAAAATTGATTTTGACATGCTGAATACGAATAACACAAATTACAATTTTGAAATCAGTTGATCAATTTTTTGAGATATCGCAATTTGAAATCAGAATAGAAACCCAAAGAGTTTGATGCACAAGTCCAATATTTTTTGTGTGTTAATATTGACCCTAAGAGGCAACTAAATAAAGAAAATTTGCTCCACCCTAATATACATCCTTGTCTTTGTTACTTGGAAAAACAATAGCGTAAAGTCATCACAGTGCTGCGTAGGAATGTTATAAATTTTGTCAGTATGGCATCTACATGTTCCGGTTTAAAAAAGGAAGTGTTTTATTGTTGCCTTTTTTGACAACATGAAACATTTTTTTTTACTTATTTTGAACCACACAATGCAAAACACTAACACACTTTTGCATTTATTGGGTTAAGAAATTAGTTTTTTCTTATTGTTTTGTTTAGAACAGAAATTGTTGACCAAACTGAAAATTTTTATTGTTAGAAAGCTAAACAAGTTAAATGCAGTGAAAAATAAAAATCTAAATTTATTTTTTCATTCTATGAAATTTTTATTTTTGAAACCAAAGTTTAGGGACAGGTAGCGACTCTTAAACATTGCTTTAAAAAATTGTTATTTTTTTACGGTGCTAAGTAAATTTTCGGGTGCCCTATACAAAAATCGAATTCAGTTTTTTATGAACCAGCCTGTTGCACGGAATATTAATATCTTTTTTGGTCGTAAATGAATAATTACAATGCTGGATTCTCGGAAAATTTGGTCAGTTGCTTTAAAGTTAAAACGCAATTCAGCCAAACCTTAACTCTAATGAAAATTACGGAAAATCTCTTCCTTAATAATCCATTAATTCTTTGGAATTTGAAAAATATAAACGTTCAGATAATTGTAGACGAGACCCAGCAAAATTTTCTGTTCTAAATAATCGGTTCCAGAAAGCATCAAACTACCCCGCAACCGGTTCTACATAACATTCCAGAATCAATGATTTTTGTTTGAAATTGTCCCGAAAGCAATCGTTTTTTAGAGCAAGTAGTTTTTTTGAAGAATAGTTTTGCATAGAAAATTTTGTTGTGATTGCCGTAGAATATATTCAAAAATCTATTGAACCAGGAATTTGTTCCAAAAAATTTTCCTGGGGAGTTTTGAAATATTTTTTTTTATTCATTCTCTAAAAAATTCTAAACACGAAAAAGCTATTTCCTTAATCCAACAATAAATTTTACACATATCATATCAAGTCTTGTGGAATGAATTTTGTAGTATTTACAACAAAATTCATAAAATTCTACCGCTTTTTATATTTATACTATGTTATATTTTTTTCTTTCTGTATGCAAAAATCTTTTGTTTGAGAGAAAAATGTTTGCTAAAATTTATTAGATATTTTTTAATATGAGTAAAACAAAAAGATTTTTCTATTTATATAGCAGTTATGATGTTTTTTATGTTAATATGCAAATTTAAGGTTATAACACTATGCGACACACTTTTGTACACATGGAGCAGACCGATAAATTCTGAAAGTAGGGCTGAAAATAAAGTACACGTGTCTATCAGTTTTTTTTAGAACAATTCGGGTTTTCACGAAAAATGTTAATACTAAAAAAGTTGTGTTTCGCCAAAGTAGTGTCAAATAAGTCAAAAAATGTATTGAATCTACTTTTGAGCTAAATAACAATTAAACATATCTTTAGTGAAATTTAAAGTTCTTAATCCTTTATCTCTTATTTTTTGGGGTCATTTTAGTCCTTTATTCAAATATTCTTACTGAACACCTTTTACCGTGAATTTAAGTGGTTAAAGCAATGGCTCCCAACCTTTGTTTCTCGCCCCACTGGAGGCAATTTGAATGCTTTAGGGGGGCAAAGAGCAACTAGAAAAATATAATTTTACTTAAATTATTAAGTTGATTGGTGAAAACTTTTTCGAAAATTTTTTTTTAAAAGATGATTTAAACAAAAAGTTTGATTAATCACAAGTAAATTTTGAATTTTTAAACAAATTTGAAAAATTTACAAATTTTCCTTGAGTGTAGGGGGGACATTGTAGATTTGTTAACTTAAAAGTGGGGCATGGCGCAAAAAAGTTGGGAACCATTGGGTTAAAGTATTCAACAAAAATACATTTAAAATCCTAGTGATGATAAAACTAACTGGAGTGTTTGAAACCGGTATGGGAATACCAGAAAGGTCAATAATTTTAAGGAATAAAATTTTTCTTCTGCATTTTTTTCAACTTGCACCCTTATAACAAATATAATTAGAGCCCGATTTCGATCTGTTCTAACAGAAAATACACTATTAAAATTACTGACAAACTATGTCGCCATTAGGCACGTCTCCGAAACAAAAAATCGAAATTCCTTCATTTGTGTCTGCAGTTCCAGAACATATCGGGATAAAAAAGTTGAAAGAAAGTATGAAGTGACGTTGAGATTGCTAGAAATAGAATTGTAGTGTTGGAAACTGTTAAAATTGGATCTGTAAAAGCTATGAATATTCACATATATAAAAATCTGTTTTCATTAACATCATTCATCCTACTGATGATAACACTGACTGGAGTGTTTGAAACTGGTATGGGATGGGTGTTAGAGGGCTAATAATAAGAACTGAAGACATATTTTAACATTATTTTCCTTAGAAGAATATTTGATACATTTTTCGACTTATTTCACACTTCTTTTGTAAAACACAATTAAGCATTATATTTTACTTGCATCTTTTGTGAAAAAAGAAACTTGACTGACACGAGTAACTTCTTTCTATAGTACATTTTTTTTTTTTTTTGCATTTTTCGCGAAAACGATAATTGATCTAGAAAAACGGGGAGACTCGGATATTTATTTTTGACCCTACGCTCAGCATTTTTTGGTCCGGTTCTTGTGTAGGGCCAAAATTTTTAATTTGTCGGACGGTGTAATGTAATCTATGCTGGTGTTCAGTATTCCTTAATTTTTTTGTAAAACTTTTGCTACCGAATATTAAGAATTTAAAAAAAAAAAATATGAATTTTCTAAGCAAAAATAAATTATAGCATACCACAGTGCATACAAAGAGCGTTCTTGAGAATCGAACCTTGGAGAATTCTGTTATATTTAGCCCATACATCCACCTCATTTTTAGAATATTGTTAGAATTGACAATTACTCGTTTTGTGTTCAACCACTACTGTGATCTACATATTAATAATTTATTCATAGAGAGTTTCAAACATAACGTTGAAAATTAAATTCAATTTTAAGCAATTTCAATTTCACTTCATACCAGCAAAAGAATGATTTTTGAAGAAAAATACAAGGTTTCCCTCAGCGCTAAAAAAAAATATACTTGACTTCACTAAAAGAGCGCTCTAAATTGTGGCAAAACCCACAGAAATCATGCATTACGCCGTCAAAACTGAATTTAACCTCAAGTTGCGAACACTGTAAATGTCTTTCTTGATTATGAATTTGGGGTTCCCCAACACTATATTTCAACAAAAATCAAAATCTTCGCCAAAGCCGTTTTTGAAAAAAAAAATCAAAACGTCTTTAACGCATTCGACGACGTGTAATGCTTCGTTGTATCGTTCGTGGTATCGTTTTAGACATTCTATCCGTCTGCACTGTTGACCAGCATCCATTAATTTTGGCTATAAATTGACCGCTAAACCTATATGTCAAAAAAATATTACATATGGGTGCTGAAGGATTGCTAATCATGATTCTGGAAAAAATGTTAAAAGTTCAAAATGGCGGATCCAAAATGGCGGACATGAATTTTTAGTTTTGCATACACTGAAAAAAAGATATAACTAAAATTAAGGAAAAAATGTCTTTGAAATTTATCATGAATTTTCCTAAAATTTTGTTAAACTTAGAGTTGGCTACCGTTACCCTTTCAATACCGTTACCGATTAAAAACCCTTTAATATTAACTACCGTTACCGTTACCAATACCGAAATAAAAATTTTTAAATACCGTTACCGATAAAAAACCGTTACCTTTATTCGGATCTAAGATTTTTGAAATGCTATGTTTGGTCAATTCTATTATACGGTTCAGAAGCTTGGACCTTGAAAATTTTAAGCATGGACCTTGAAAATTTTAAGCACCGTGTTGAAGCATTTGAAATGTGGTGTTATAGGAGAATACTAAAAATTAGTTGGACCGATCAAGTCTCAAATCAAGAAGTACTGAATTTACTTAATAAAGAACGTGAACTTCTCTCAATAATCAAACATCGAAAAACAGATTATCTGGGGCATATAATCAGAGGTCAAAAATATGAGCTGCTGCAACTAATTACGCCGCTCAACAAATCGAAGGTTTTTGACTCCGGTTTGAAGTTTGATACAAAATTTTTAAAGATTTTGACTCGCTGATTCCAAATCTGTGCTCCAATTGTTCCATCACGTCTAGAATTTTAATTATTCGCGGTTGAAAATGCGAAAAAACGCGATTTTTGCCATTTTTGAAAGCCTGCACAGCAGCCACTGGGTGGAATAAAAATCTGGTATAAAGCGTTAGAGTTGAATTGAACTATGATCTCAAATATATGATCAAAAAAATTTGAAGTTGTTGTACTATTATTGGCCAAACACTATTTTAAAAAAACACTGTGAAAAAAATTAGATAAAGCATCATTTTTAAAAGGCTCAAAAACAAAAACCAGATGATCAATCTTTAGTGTGATGAGCTCAAAATTTAGAAAAAATCTCATTCTTTCTAATAGACTTTTAAACCCATTAAAGATATCTTCCGGTTTATACGAAAAATAACACAAAAAACTTAGATTTGTAAAATATTTATTTTTTTTAGTTTTTCTTTGAAAAATATCAAAAAAAACTAAGGTACCTACCTACCTACCTTATCTTTTTTACAAAAATGATAATTTTAACAGAGTCATTTTAAAACGCAATTGTAACCCAACCAAACGCAATAATTAGAAAAAAATTGTTTTCTATGTTGGAGACCATAGACAAATTATACTTTTGCGCTTTATACCAGATTTGTATTCCACTCAATGGCTGCTGTGCAGGCTTTCAAATAATGCAAAAATCTTAATTTTTCGCATTTTTAACCGTGAATAACTAAAAATCTGGACGTGATGGAAAAATTTTGAGTACAGATTTGGAATCAGGAGATCAAAGTCTACTAAAATTGATCACCAGAATTCAAACCGGAAAATGACTGTTGAGCGGTGTTATTGAAGGAAGAATAGAAGGTAGAAGGGGCCTTGGTAGAAAAAATGGCTAAGAAATATAAGACATTGGACTGGTTTAAGTTCCATTGGAGAGCTTATTCACACTGCAAGATGTCGTGAAACTACTAAATGTTTATATATAGTTAATAGTATTATATAATAAAAAAAAAATAATAATATTGTAAAAATAAAATTGTATGTAATCGCTTACATCCAGTAATGGATATGCAAATAAAGAAGAATACGTCTTATGGTCATAGGCTGGTTAAGTTCCGAAATGGGAAAATCGAACCAGATGAAAAAATGTTCCCCTCTGAAAAACTTACAACACCCCAGAAAAACATATTTTATTTAATTTTGTTTGTCTATTTGTTTAAAAAATGAAAATGATGTGTGAAGTTCATTGACCAAGATTAGAAAATGCGTTTTTTTTATACCCTCCAACCACAGTATGGGGGTATACTCACTTTGTCATTCCGTTTGTAACGCATCGAAATATCAGTCGGGGGCCCCATAAAGTATATATATTATTGATCTATGATCGATTATAAGACATTCTGTGAATGTCCGTCTGTCCGTCCGTCTGTCTTTAGATAACACAATGCAGTCCAAAATAAAACAGCTAGACTCCTGAAGTTTGTCACAAATATGTCTCATGTTGATAGGCAGGTTAAGTTCGTGAATGGGTTAAATCGGGCCAGGGGGAAAAAAGTTCCCCCTTGAAGAACTGAACTAACATCTGAAAAAATAAAATTTTTGTACATGTTTTTTTTGTATTTTTGTTAAATAAATGAAACATTTGGTATATTAATCGCGATGGGAAGGTGCGTTTAAAGTTCCCCACTGACCCCCTCACCCGCCCCCCAAAAAAAAAAACGCCCCTAACATTTTTTATTATTTTTTTTTTAGTTTTGGTGTGTATAAAAGATTCGGCTCAGCCCAATTTAACACTCTCATTTGTTTTTATTAACAACAGGACAAACAATTTTGATAATTTTAACAGAGAAATCCTGCTAAAGTATATTATGAGTATTATCAATTGCATGAATATTTCTCATTCGCAACGTTAATACAAGAAAATACAAGCAAATTACAAAATTGTTATGAAATTTAAAATTCGAATGCGATTTTCTCGAAAAAAACGAAAAATGTTTTCCTGAATTTTTTTGTGTGGATGGACAAACATCTAAACTTAAAAAAAAAAAATTAAAAAAAAAGAAAATAAAGTGGCCGGATTTTTGATAAATTGACTTTTTTAAAAAATGGAAAATTTCAGAACGTGTTCTGAAAATTTTCCAAAAAAAAAAAAAAATAATCGATAGCCCATACAAAACTATATAAGAATGTAAATTTTTGAGATTGTGGTGCATTCCGTTTTAATGTGATTAATATTAAATCAAGGCAACTCGCCACAAATTTTACCATTTTTCCAATATTTGACCACGCCTCCTAAGCCCAGTTTTTGAAAAATTGAATAACCAAAAACGCAATTTTCTAAGTTCCATATAGGGCTATCCATACAAGCTATTACACGTGTTTTTTTTCGCTGGACATTTGGTGTGGAATGCCACATATCTCGGTAAATACTACCAACACGAGAAAAGGTATATCTTAAGCCCTCCGATTAATAGTTTTTGAGTTATCCGGTTTTTAAGATTCTCAAGACCCTATCAGGCCCCTTTTTACCGTATCTCAAAAACGGAGCGAAACGGACACAAGTTTTAGTTCAGAATCTATGGGGACCCTTAAAGAACCCAACGGGGTCTCGAGTTAAATGGCGTCCGAACCCATGGGTCCAGGGTCTAGACCCAATCTATTTCTAAAATGTGAAGTATAATTTTTCCCATTTTCTAGTTAAAATTGGCTTAAAGTTAAATAACTTTGTTTTCCTTATTTTTGGGAAAATTATGAACTAAAAAATCTTTGGAGCCAAATCATTCCATCTTTTTCTCAAAATTGAGTTAATTTTCCCAGATTTTAGTTCACTTTTTTTTTAATGTATTGTATTTAAGAAAATCACTGTCGATTTATTTGGGGTCGTTAATGGGGAATATGATCTCAGGCATTAAGAATTCAAAATGGCGGATCCAATATGGCGACAAATTAAAAATTCGCATTTTTTATATGTTGTCTGTTTTGTACAAAACCTTTGATTTTGAAAGTTTTTCGGATGTTAAAACTGATTTTAAATTTAAAGATTTGAAATTTAAAATGGCTGATCCAATATGGTGGATACGCTTTTTCAACTCTTAGCTAATTGTACTTTAGTTAATCATTGTCAATGTACTTCCAGTCGGTAATTACAATTATGAGCTCAGATTTTTAAAATTCAAAATGGCGGATCTAATATGGCAAAAAGTTTTTTCTATATTGTATGTTTTGGACAAAAAAATTGATTTTGATAGTTTTACGGATGTCAAATCTGATTTTAGAATCAGATATTCGAAATTCAAAATATAGCGGACAACATATTTAAATTATTGATTAATGTTTCAAAATATCACTAGGATTTGATGGCGCAACGTTAATCACGAATGCGAACTCAAATTTTTTTTTAAATCAAAATGGCGATATGTTAATTGTTTATATTCCTAAATTTTTATAAATTCAACTTTTTGCTTTTGTCAGAAGATTTTAATAAAATGTATCCCTTTTAAATGCGTCAAAAAGTTATAAAGTGGTGCATTTAACAGGAAGCTTTTTTATTTCTAATTAATATTTGACATCCGAAATGTAAAAATTATGCTATTAGCTAACAATTTCATAAACAATATTTTCAAAGCTATCGCCAAAATCTGCCCGCTTAAATGCATTTCCAGATTTAATGTTTAGCGTTAGAGATGGACGCTGGTCAAGTGAATTACGCGTGATCGAAAGTAAGCGTGATTAAAATTTGTCGTTCTTGAGTGATAAGTGAGTGAAACGTTTTTTGCGTGAGTGTTTTGTAAAGAGTGCCTTTTTTTTTGCGTGAGTCAAAATTATTTAATTGTATTGGTTAAGTTTTCTCTAATGTTTTTACAAATTTTTTTCGTGTTTAAAATGTTTAGCGTAAGTCATGCGTGAGCGTAAGTCACACGTGAGTGGGGTGTTTTGTTTACTTACGTAGATAGTGAGTAAGCATGAGTAAAAAACGATTGAGAATATTATATTGAGCGTGAGTTAACGTGAGTCAAAATTCACTCACGTGTCCATCTCCAGCTATCACGCCAATGTTGTCAAATTTGGAAATTTTTTATTGGAAATCAATAGAAAGAATAAATATCAAAGAAATGTTGAAGTTCCATTTTAGGTTATTTATAAACGACATATTTGGGTTTATTGCCTCTATGTCAAAAGCTTGTGAACGGTCGCATCGGGTCTCAAAAATTTGAATAGAATACATTGTCAGAGACAGATTTTAATTCGAGGTTTGCCAATATCGTTTGGACTTTTTTGGACTTTGGTGTTGAAAAAAGGCAGATTTCAACAAAAATATGAATTTCCATAATTTGTTAAAAAAATAATAAACTTATAGCTCAGTCTTGCCTTAGCCATTGCTGGGGTATTTGCCTTGTGCTTTTTTGGATTTAATGTCAGGTAGGTTTATAATAGACTTCTGTAATATACGTGGACTGCGAGCGAACCGCCTCTCAGTATATGCCCACATTCGCTTCCATCGGCCGGAAGTTTTCGCTCTATGTGAGACCCAGGTGTGTGGGGATGCTGATCCCCAGGATTTTCATATACCTGGTTATCACATGCTATCTCTTTTTATCTCTCATAGGGGCCTTGTGGTGTACATACGCGATAATGTAGTGTATGTGCTCTGGTGATGCTGAATTTTCTACCCTTTGGATAAAATTCATAATAGGTTCGCACATTTTGCACTTCGGGTTTCTTTATAGAAGCCCAAACATGGGAAGGGAGGCGACATATAATGGCTTCGACGACCTTTCCGACGTAATATCGGGGATTTTGAAGAATTGTCCGGACAGTGAAATTGTTGTTGCTGGCGATTTCAATGTCCACAATTCTACCTGGCTTCGTCATTCGAGCCATACGATTCCCGAAGGCCATTACGTTGAGTTATTCGCCGCGCACAACCACCTTGCGCAGTTAGTGAATCAATCAAGACACATTCCGTGTGTTGAAGGGCAATTTTGTAATACCCTTGACCTGTTCCTCACTTCGCACCCTTACAAGTTCTTAGTTGAGCTATGTGCACCTCTCGGTAACTCAGATCACCATACCGTATCCGCATCTTTTTTGTATTCCGAACTTCGAAACGTTTCTCAAGCAGCGACGAAACGATCTCTTTTCATGTCCGAGAAAGCTCGTTGGGCTGAGCTCAACGAGTTCTTTCGGCTTTTCAACTGGAAACTTTGTTTTCTAGAAAATAATATTGATGCCGCTGCGGAAATGGTAATAAACGTTATAAAGCTTGGAATGAAATTATTCATTCCCACGAAGCTTATTTCGAATTAGCCAAGACAAAAGTGTTGGCTTAACCAGACGAGCAGGAATGCAGTCAGATCCAGAGAGGAGGCGTTCAGTAATTGGCGTGATAATAAAAACCCTGTTACTGACCGCCTACGCAAACAGGCGAGATCCAAATGCGCCAAAGTACGCAGACGTGAAAAGATTCCTTACGAACAGCGTCTGCGTGCTAAGGCCCTTGCTGCTCCTCGGGGAAGCAAGACCTTCAGGTAATTTGTTAAAAGAGTAAAGAACAATGCCAGTTCATCCATTCCAACTCTTATAAATAATGATCAAATATTCACTGACCCGGTTAATAAAGCCAACCTTTTTGCTGAACTTTTTGCAAGGAATTCATACTTGCCGGAAAGCGATCAACCTCTGCCCGAACTTGGAAGGGTATCGTGAACTATGCCCAAGATTTTCTTCCAACCGCGCGCAGTTAAAAGGGTTCTTGCGGATCTCAATGTAAATAAGTCGCCGGGGCCGGATGGCATTACATCACTGGTGCTAAAACAGTGTTCTTCGACGCTATGTCGTCTATTGGCAAACCTTTTCAACACTTCCTATGGCATGGGAATCTTCCCCTCGAGTTGGAAGGATGCCAATGTTCAGCCTATCCCGAAAAAGGGTGAATCTACTAATCTTGAAAATTACCGCCCAATCGCAATTTGCTCTGCACTTTCGAAGGTGATGGAGAGTATGATCAATTATCATCTCGTTAATTATCTGGAATCCAACTCATTACTCAATGACGGACAGTATGGTTTCCGTAAAAGTCGTTCTACACCATTTTGCTGAGAGTAAGGTGGTGGCTCTAGATATTTCCAAAGCATTCGATCGTATATGGCACGCCGCGCTTGTGTCTAAGCTAATTGCTTTTGGTGTGGGTAATGATTTCTCTCTTTTTATTTCGAGCTTTCTCAGGGGCCGTACTATACATGTTGTCATAGATGGGGTATCTTCAAGAGAATTTCAGCTTAATTCAGGCGTACCCCAAGGCTCTGTTCTTTCTCCTTCTCTATTTATTATCTTCTTAAACGACCTTCTAAGTCAAACTTCTAATCCTATCTACTCTTTTGCGGATGACAGCAACATTTGTCATCCATTTTCCTTTAGACATAACCAAGCCTATCGGAGGTTGGGTTAATGAGACAGAAAATGAATGACACACTCAACCAAGATCTTTCTACTATCTCAGAGTGGGGTCGAGCGAATAGGGTGGACTTCAATGCACGCAAAACCCAGTGTTGACCTACAGACGCGATGTGGAATTAGCACCGTTATCTGTATCAATGGGTGGTATAGATATTATGGAATTGGAAACTCTTGATGTTCCGGGCATGAAAATACAGTGTGATGTCCGATGGAATAAGCATATTTTTCAAGTGTCGAAAGAAGCATTCAAGTGTCTTGGCTTTCTGAAAAGGTGTAAGAACTACTTTACCTCATCCGATCTCCGCACTATCTATACCACCTACATTCGACCGAAAATGGAATACAACTCCCATATATGGGTAGGAGCTTCAGTGTCTATTCTGAATCTTCTGGACCGTGTGCAAAGGAGGGCAGTGGAGCTTATTAATGATAATTGCGTATCTAACTCTATTAATTCATTAGAGCATCGTCGGAATGTGGGTTGTGTGACACTGTTCTATCGATATTACCATGGGAAATGTTCTGCTGAGATAAGCGAACTCATACCCCGAGCCGTGTTTTTGTTCGTAACACTCGCTTATCAAATAGAGCTCATCCGTTTGTAATCGACAGTCCAGTCTTTCGTACAACGCATTACAGAGAGAATTCGTTTCTCAGTCGATCTATTCGTATGTGGAATAACCTCCCCGCAGAAGTATTTCCTAACGTATTTAATCTAGAAAGGTTCAAGTCAAATATTCATAAACACTACTCCCTCTTTCATCCCTCTCATACCTATTTTTCTCGATATCAACACAATGCACTGTATTCGTAGGGGGCATCCCCTGAGTGTTGGTTTAATATAAAAAAAAAATGTGTTGGACAAACAGTTATGGCTTTTGGAGAACTTCGCAGAAAATTTGAAAAAACATTGTGTTGAGTACAAAAAAAAAGTATTTTGTTTCATAAATTCAAAATATAAAAAAACCTCAAACTTTGAAATTAACCTCATGCACAAAAAAAAAAAAAACTTTAAGTTAAAATAAAAAGATATTCAAGATGTCGACATTCTGAAAAAATATTTTTAAATATGTGTTGCCTTACAGGCCTTATTGGACAAAAAATTAAAATTCTGACCCACAGTGGTCTGTAGTAAACTCAATGCAATCCAAAATAAAATAGCTAGTCTCGCGAAGTTTGGAACGAATAAGTCTAAAGACTATAAGCAGGTTAAGTTCGTTAGTGGGAAAAAGAGGAAAAAAGTTTCCTTTTGAAGAAAACAAAAAGTGTAATAAATGTATTTTAAAATATTTACCGCGAAAGGAAAATGTCTCACAAGAATTCCTGTTGACCTCTTTAAAAAAAGGCTTCAGCTATTTTTTTCTATTTTTTAATATGAGGGTACAAAAGATCCGGCACTGTCAAATTTAACACTCTTTTTTTGGTTTTTAATTCTTTTACTTTTCTTAGTCATAGAAAATTCGGCAAAGCCTAACTTTATTCTTTTCCTTGGTAATAGCTCCAACTCAATGTATTTGAAATCCCAATTAAAGTGATTGAAAATCAATGTTTTTTATCTCTTTCCATATAATTTCTTAATTTAATTTAAGCTTCATTTTATATTTTCCTTTTCCAGCAAATTAAAGTTTCTTATTACGCACTGATTCTGTATTTCAATGGATTTAATACGAATATTTCATATTGCATTTATAGTTATTGCAGCTCGTTTGTATTTCCAAATGACCTCCTTTTGAATGCAACCATTAAAGAAATCATTATTGATCATTATCAACAATGCGTGTAGAATTACATTCGTTAATATATGTATGTGTACTATATGTATGAAAATGCAGAATAATTATTATCAATAATGTATTGTTATTTTTTTTAATTTTTTGCTTCAGCAGAGAACGTTGAGACTTAATCCTTGATATTTTTGTTACAACTTAAAATCAATATTTTTTGCAAATTTTTGTTTTAGAAATTATAAACTTACATTCAGAGAAAATTTAATTTACATTCAATCTTGTAATAATGCGTGCGGAGGAGAGAGAATTTCGGTTGAGTTAGAGCTATAAGAAAAATATTCTAGTTTATTGTGAGCACTTTTACGATATATATTTTCAGCGTGTTTACTATCTACAAAGGTTTCAATTTCTTAAAAAATTTTGACATAGACATCTTCAAGATTTAAATTCGGATATATTTTTCAGAGAGCTGTGATGGTATTTTCGAAAAACATCAAAAATGCATTTTTAAACATAGCAACTAAAACCGTTGATTGTCAAAACTAAAAAAAAATATTTTTTAAAACCGTAGGACCCCAACGCAAAGTTTTTTAAAAGTGGGCGTGGCCGTTAACTGGCCTCCTATTTTTTTCATAACGTGGTTTTTGAATTCAAAACGAACATGTATATCGAATTTCCAGTCAATATAAATAAAATTGGATTTTTGTCGTGCTAGATTGGCCAAATGTGGCACTGTGCAACGGCTCTAAATTTTTTTTTCGAAAAAAATTTTAGAACTGAAAGTCTTATCCCATTAAAATCAAATTCTTTTTCGTGAATAAGCTAACCAAGTAATAATCAACAACAAAAAAAATGAAAATAAAAAAAAAATTTTTGGTTTGCACAGTGGGCCAGACAGATCGATTTCCGGCCAAAAGTCCTTATTTGTAAATTCTCAATAAAATGTTTACCAGGTTTTCTGAACTCATCTTTATGATCCAATTACACCCTTTCCTTTGACAGGTCTTCAAAGTTAAAAAAGTTGGTAAACAATTTTTAAAAGTTGAGATACTTTTTTAATTTTTTTTCCAAACTTCTATTGCTAATGTTCAACCTTATATCGTCGCTGCGCCTAAAAATGGTGTCATGTGTTTTGGGGCAAGTGTTCAGGAGAGCAAAAATACTGTTTATTTTCGTCCCTTCGCGATATTTTTTAAAAGTTTGTTCAACAAAAAATTCTTGTACCGATATGCTATCCACATACTGCAAAAAAATTATGAAACATTTTGCGGTTTTCCAGTGGTGCAGAAATTTTCAAAAAACATACACATAACTCCTTTTTTAAGTACTTTTTGGAACAAAATTTAAATAAATAGAAATATTTTTTACACATAAATCCTTTTGCTTATGAAACCATTCTTATTGTTAATTTCTTTTCGAAAGATGCTGTACTTTAGATACTAAAATTTTCCGCAGTTAATGATTTAATTGCTTTCACAAGGCTTTATTACCCGCCATTTAGGATTTAGATAACAGGATGAAAATTTGCAAATATTTTCCAAAAAATCTTGACAAATTCATTTAAAATACTTGGATGCTATGTGTGAACCCCATATTACTAAAAAAGTGGTCCATTTTGTCACGTTCTGTTACTTTTTTATCAAAAAAAGTTATGTGTAGCTTAACACATAACTCCTTTTCAGACCATTTTTAGTATGACGAACACATAGCTACTTTTACTAACTTTTGAACCAATCAAGATATCAAAAAACGGTTTAGTAAGTAAACGTATAACCAATAGGGGATCATAAAGATGTAATAAAAAAAATTTAAAAAACTACACATGACTCCATTTTTAGGCGCAGCGACGATATATAAGCCTTTGTAACGAAAATAACATGGACAAGTATAACTCATTTGCCTGGCAGCAATACGCGTTTTTTGTGAAAAAAATTATAATTTTTTAGCTATATACCTCGCGCCGAAAAAATCCTCAGCGATCCTCAGTTCGATACATTCGGTCTATATTTTTTTTGATATAGAATGGATCCATATCTTTCGAAAAAAGTTGCCCAAACTTGCTCGAAATGATAAATAGCGAAATTACAGTTATATATGCAGTGATCCGAGATTTGTTTTAAAAAAAAAATAATATAACCCAAAATAATGTTTTACGGCTTGAAAAGTTTTTTTATCGTCAGAGAGCGCCTTAAGTGAAGGAAAAAAAATTATCTACATTTCTAGTTTTTTTGTAGAATTATGGAAAATATAAGTTACACCATTTCCAATTAAATTCAAAGATTTTTTAATGAATTTTCAAAATAAAGAAAAAAAGTGAATTATTTGTCGTCACCATTTCCAAAAGCTTTTATGAAACTAAGTAAGTCAGTAATTCAGATTCAGTAACTTCAAGACACCAAGACACAACGATAAATACTTTTGGACCGAGTTGAATCATTCTTTAAACTTTAAGAAGCATATTTAGTCCGCCATTTTGTTTTTCAAAATTCGGAGTAACAATTCTTATTCAAGACCCGCATAAAACAAAATTTGAGTTCAATAGGACAATTTAAAAAAAAAAGTTCAGCCATATTGGGTCCGCCATTTTGATTTTTTTGTTTTTAGCTAAATTTTGAAATCAGCGTCCTCGAATTCCTCTAGAAGCACATTTTCAGACGGATCCAACAACGATAAAGACTTTTGGCCGGAATTGGATCATGCTGGCCCAGTGTGGTTTGTATGGAATAATTATTTTTAAGGCCCGGTCGCGTAGGGAAGGCGTGGTCGTAGTGGCGTAAAATTTTTCTTAAGTTATTTTCAAGTCAAATGGAAAAAATGAGCGGGTACCGTCTCAACATTTCCAACATTTCCAAAATAAGTAACACTCTAATGGTCACATAAAAACAATTATGGTGGCGAAAATTTCCCCCCAACGCGATTTCGAAAAGGGGAGAAAGAACCAGAAAACCTTTCTTAAGAAAAAAATTTTAAAATTTATGAATTTATCTACACGTTTAAAGTAGAGGACTTTGAATTTTAATATCAATGTTGATTATAAAATCCGATATTTACTTAAGAAGTTATAGCCCTTTCAAACTTTCCCACTTTTTATTTTTTTTTTTTATTTTTAAAAAACTAAAATCGCGAATAATATTGCGAGTTTTTGGAATTTAATTAAACTGTAAATAGGAATGTCTAAATGGCTCCATGCGGTATTTCTATACACAATCTGAAAAAATTAATAAGAACCCACGCTAAAAAATATCATTTTTCTCGTGCTGTTTGATGGAAAAGTAGTTAGCCTGAGTTTTATCGTCGGTGCTCTGGCCAAAGTTTTTTTGAAGAGATTCTAAGAACAGCTAAATTTGGTACTTTTAATGTGTCGAATTTATGTAAATATAAAAATATTTTGAAATGTTATTTAAAAATCTTTGAAAAAACTATTATATCAAAGCAAAGATCTTATCAAATTTTTAATTTTGACAGTTTTTTTGAAAAATGCTCTTTGAAAATTGAAGAGGAATTGCGATCTTCCTTAAATTTTAACCAGGCAAAATCTTTGGGTTTATTTAAATTAAAACAAAGTAAAAACAAAAAAATATTTAATGTTGGGTTACTACTGAAATACCCTCTTTATGGTTATCGGAATTTTTTGGTCAGAATAAAATTAAGATTCATTTATTTTTTTGCAATAAAAATATTTTTAATTCGGTTTAAATATTAACAATTCTGTCTATTAATTATATTTGTTTGGCTTAAGTATTCCAAAAGTCCCCAGTGCAAATAACAACTGGTCATTAAAAAATAACATGCGTATAAATGTAGGTTATTTGTTACAGTTCATGAGAAACATGAGAAAAACGCAGAAATCAAAATATTTTTCATGATTTTTGGTGGATATTTATATGAGACAATATTTTTCAACTGCCCAGCCATAAAAAGAGAATCTACGAAAACATTAAAAATTAATGATTTCGTAGGTTATTTTTTACGATTTTCTATTAAAATATTTTTTTAAAAATTTTTAATAAAATTTTGGGGAATCAACCCGCAATCAACTACATTCTGGCCACACACTCAACACATCGTGCCAAAGTCACTTGATACAAACATGTTTTTATATTTCTATAAATAATTTTTTGATTTTTTTTTCTACAAAAAAATAACCCGCACAAGCAGGTAAAAACTAATGATTTCTCCTTAAAAAATGCCAACAATTAAAAAAAAAAAAAACGTATACAAACCATTACAAATTAAAGAAGAATCACTTATTTTTACTTACAGAATAAAAATTAATGACTTTAAAATTTATATGCTAGTGAAAGTCTTTATTTTTCATGTTGTAATTTTTGAAACAAAGAACAGAAATAGTAATTTAAAAAAACTGAAAGTTAAAAAAATTTTTTTTTTATTAAAAACGAAAAAACGTAAAACTTTTTAAATAAACTACAATCAGTTAATGATATAATTTTTTGAGTGTATGTTTCAACCCACTGTGCGTTTGATAGATATAAGAAAAACCTTTTTTTCCATATAAAAACATCGTATAAGTAATTACTTAAGAAGAAATATCTCTAAACCCAAATAAACGGATTGAATTTTGACACATGACAGTGTCCTGGGGCAATACCTCGCAATTAAAACAGGATGCACGAAAATTTAAAAATCTTGATATCAATTATTAAATATGGATTTCATTCTTCAAAGTGTCGGACTTTTGGTAGCATGAAAACAAATATCAATACAATATATAATTGGATTTTAAATGGAAATATATAAACATGTTGTTCAAAAATAATGATATTTTTTAATTTGATATGAAAAATGTACAAAAATGTTTTTCATATCAAATTTGGATTCTTTACAAAAAAAGTCCATATTGAAAATTTTCCCTTTTCAATCGTGTGTTCATCAAAACTTTCTTTGTAGATTTTTTTTATACATTTCACTTAACTTCATAAAAAGTAATATACATAAAGATGAACACAGCTTTACTCTTTCTTTGTGTGCAATAAAAAAAATGTTTATTACAAAAATTTAATTTCTGTGATTTATATGCCCTACAATAAGTTGGTATTTAAGTTAATGGTAATGTTTGTGTATTACAAACCATGTAACTTTAATGAAATTGTTTTTGATTCGAAAACCTTATAATTGATAAAAAAATTTTTGTCGATAACAAACTTTTTATATAAAATATATTATCGATAAAATTTGTTTATATAAAAGTTTGTTATCGATTACAAAATTTTTTATTTATTAATATTTTTAGTGAAAACTTTTTTATCGATAGCAAAATTTTTACAGAAAAGTTTGTTATCGATTGAAAATCACTAACAGAAAAATTTATTTTTTTTATAGAATAGTTTGTTATTGATAACAAAATTTTTCTTTAGAAAAGTTTGTTTTCGATAAAAACATTTTATAGAAAGGCTTGTTATCGATAACAAATTTTTTAGAAAGGTTTGTTGCAAATAAACACTTTTTTTGAGAAAACTGTTTTATCGATATTAAATTTTTGGCGATAGAAACATTTTTTGTAGAAAATGTTGTTATCTATTACAATTTTTTATAGAAAAGTTTTTTATCGATAACATGTTTTTATATTTAAGTTTGTTATCGTTAACATTATTTTATAGAAAAGTTTGTTATCGATAACAAATCTTATAAAGAAAATTTTTATCGTTAACAAATTTTGTATAACTTTTTTATAAATTTTTTTTTATAGAAAAGTTTGTTTTCGATAACAATTTTTTTATAGAAAAGTTTGTTATCGATAACAATTTTTTTATAAAAAAGTTTGTTATCGATAACAAATTTTTTATAAAAAAGTTTGTTATCGATAACATTTTTTTTTAAGTTGATTATCGATAACAAATTTTTTGAAAAAAGTTTGTAATCGATAACAAATTTTTAATAGAAAAGCTTGTTTTCGATAACAAATTTTTTATAGAAAAGTTTGTTATCGATAACAAATTTTTAATAGAAATAAAAGTTTTTTAGTTTGTTATCGATAACAAATTTTTTTAAAAAAAGTTTGTTATCGATAACAATTTTTTTATAGAAAAATTTGTTATCGATAAAAAAAAATTTATAGAAAAGCTTCTGATAAAACATTTTTTATAAAAAATTGTGCTATCGCTTAAAATGTATTTAAAGAAAATTTTTATAGAAAAGTTTGTTATCGATAACAAAATTTTTATAAAAAATTTTACTAAATTATTGATAATTAATTTTAGAGAAAACTTTTTTATCGATTGCAGAAATTTTAAAGAAAAGTTTGTTATTGTTTGCAAATTATTAATAGAAAAGTTTGTTATCCATTAAAATTTTTTTATAGAATAGTTTGTTATCGATAACAAACTTTTTTATAAAAAGTGTTCTATAGAAAGTTTGGTTTCGATAACAAATAGAAATGTTCGTTATCAATAATTAAATTTTTATAAAAAGGTTTGTTGTCGATAGCAAATTTTTATCGAAAAGTTTGTTATCGTGAAAAAATTTTTTCGTGGAAAGTTTGTTATCGAGTACAATTTTTTTATGGTAGAGTTTTAAATCAATAACAAATTTATTATCGAATAGTTTTGTGACGATAGCAAACTAAATTTTTTGTAGAACATTTTGCTATCTATTATAATTTTTTATAGAAAATTTTGTTATCGACAAAATTTTTTTTATATATAACAAAATATTTTTTATAGAAAAGCTAGATTTGTTTTATTTCGGTCTTTTATGAAGATGAAAATATGAG
Organism: Pegoplata infirma; assembly: GCA_963921195.1. NCBI lineage: Eukaryota > Metazoa > Arthropoda > Insecta > Diptera > Anthomyiidae > Pegoplata > Pegoplata infirma. The sequence continues at coordinate 65,514 of CAWUER010000693.1, read as the reverse complement.
TCAAGAAATCATTATTTTTTAAAAAACTGTTATCGACAGCAAACTTTTCTATTAAAATTTGTTATCGATAACAAACTTTTCTATTAAAAATTGTTATCGACAGCAAACTTTTCTATACAAAATTTGTTATCTATAACAAACTTTTCCAGAAAAAACTTTTACATAAAAAATTTGTTCTCGATAGCAAACTTTTCTATAAAAAATTTGTTATCGATAACAAACTCTTCTATAAAAAAATTGTTATCGATGACAAACTTTTATATGAAAATTTTTTTGTCGGTAACAAACTTTTCTATTAGCATTTTGTTATTGACAACAATCATTTCTTTAAAAAAATTGTTATCGATAACAAACTTGTATATTAACAATTTGCTATCGATAACAAACATTTTGATAAAAAATTGTTAGCGATAAAAAACTTTTCTATAAAAAAAATTGTTACCGATAACAAACTTTTCTATCAAAAATTGTTATCGATAACAAGCTTTTCTACAAAAAAATTTATAATCGATAACAAAATTTTTTATAAAACAATTTGCTATCGATAACAAACTTTTTTATTAAAATTTTGTCACCGATGAAAAAATGTTCATTTAAAATTTAGTTGTCGATAACAAACTTTGCTATAGAAGATTTGTTATCGATAACAAACTTGTCTATAAAAAATTTGTAATCGATAATAAACTTTTCTGTAAAAAATTTGTTATCGATAACAAACTTTTCTATAAAAAATTTTTTATCGATAACAAACTTTTTTACAAAAAGTTTTTATCGATAACAAACTTTTCTATAAAAAATTTGTTATCAATAAAAAATTGTTTTATAAAAAATTTGTTATCAATAACAAACTTTTCTATAAAAAATTTGTTATCGATAACAAGCTTTTGTATAAAAAAATTGTTATCGACAACAAACTTTTCTTTTTTAAAATTGGTTATCGATAACAACATTTTCTATTAAAAATTTGTTATCGATAACAAACTTTTGTATAAAAAATTTGTTATCGACAACAAATTGTTCTTTTAAAAATTGGTTATCGTTAACAACATTTTATATTAAAAATTTGTTATCGATAAAAAAAAATTACCTTAACAAGACAAACCGACATTTAAAATCCTACTGATGATAACACTAACTGGAATGTTTGAATACCAGAAATGTCTATAATTTTTAGAAATTCAATTTTTCATCTGCATTTTTTCAACTGAAACCCTTATAAAAAATTTTCTATTAAAAATGTTTATCGATAATAAAATTTTCTATAAAAAATTTGTTATCGATAGCAAAATTTGCTATGAAAAATTTATTATCTATAAGAAAATTTTGTTATCGACAACAAACTTTTTATTAAAAAATTTGTTATCGATAGCAAACTTTTCTTTAAAAAAATTGTTATCGATAACAAACTTTTCTATAAAAATTTTTTTATCCATAACACATTTTTGTACAAAAATTTTTTTATAGAAAAGTTTGTTAGTATTCCTTATGATCCTATTAAATTTAGGGTAACCACGTAGTCGGTTTTAACTAACAAAATATTTTTACTTATTTGGATTTGTTTAATTTCGTTTTTTTATGAAGATGAAAAAATGAGTCAAGAAATCATTATAATTTTCTTTTGAAACACGTTTTTAATGAAAAAAAAAAAAAAAAAACTGTACGATGCTCCTGTTATTAAGCTTATCTGAAATTAAATTTTTTTTATTATGAAAGAGATTCGCGAAATTAAGGCTCAAATTGCTACATATAAATGAAACAAAAAACGCGTTGTAACCCATTAGGAGCCGAGTATTTTAAGTTAAAGCCACTAGATTTTTTTGAAGATGTATCGCAACAGTCAGCAAGAGATAGAGAAAATTCCACGTTTTTATAAATACAAGTCAAATACATATCGCTCATTTACTTGTATAGTGGCATAACTCAAAATATTCGATTTTGCAGAAAGCGCGTTAAAAGTTTACTATTGAAGTTTTCCATTGAAAAAGGCCGGCACATAGAAAATGTAATTATGGCGTGTACTTTTCTCAAACGGAGAGTTTTTTTTATATTAATGCGAATTTTTGACCCAATATTAAGCATGAAATAGCGAATAAATCTGTACACTTAAAAAATTATATCATTAACTGTTTGTAGTTTATTTAAAAGGTTTTACGTTTTGTCATTTTTAAAAGAAAACCATTTGTTTAATGTTCAGTTTTTTCATATGACTATTTCTGTTTTTTATATCAAAAATAACAACTTAAAAAATAAAGACTTTCATTAGCATTAAATTTTTAAAATCATTTTTTTTTTGTTCTGTAAGTAAAAATACGTGATTCTCCTTAAATTTTTAATGATTATTTTTGTTTTAATTGTTGGCATTTTTTAAAGAAAATCATTAGTGTTTACCTACTTTTGTGTGTTATTTTTTTGAAGAAAAAAAAATTCAAAAAATTATTTATAGAAATATAAAAACATGTTTGTAACAAATGACTTTGGTACGATGGGTAGAGTGTCTGGCCAGAATGTAGTTGTTTGAGGGATCGATTCCCCAAAATTTTATTACAAATTTTTTATATCGTGCCAAAGTCACTTATACAAACATGTTTTTATATTTCTATAAATAATTTTTTGATTTATTTTTCTACAAAAAATAACTTACACAAGTAGGTAAAAACTAATCATTTCTCCTTGAAAAATGCCAACAATTAAAAGAAAAATAACACACAGAATTCATTAAAAATTAAAGAAGAATCATTTATTTTTACTTACAGAACCAAAGTAAATGTCTTTAAAAATTGAATGCTAACGAAAGTCTTTGTTTTTTATGTTGTTATTTTTAAAAGAAAGATCATAAATAGTCATTTAAAGAAACTGAACATTAAACAAATGGTTTCTCTTTAAAAAACGACAAAACGTAAAACTTTTTTAGTAAACAACTAACAGTTAATGACATACTTTTGTGATTGTATGCAACGTGACTAGATTTCTTTGCCTAATATAGGAGATAAGTAAATGAAACAACTGAAAAACGGCTGTTTCTTCCCCCCTCATTTGCACCACCTAAATATGAATTTTGCGCGCTAAAACAAATTCGTGCGCCTTTATTTTTCTTGCTCTACAAAATAAAACCATTTTCACCAAGATTGGCGGGTGAAACTAGGGAGATTTCCGTTGTCCGATATACAAATATCCCACGATATTCAGTTAAATTGATCTATTTGCCTATTTCACTCAAAATTTGGTTTGTGTTGATTCAATCGGTTCACGTTTTTACTTAGGACCTATTTTCCGAAAAGCACTGATGAGGGATCGATCTTGACCGACTGTTACGTTCTTACTTGTTCATTTTCTTTTTGCTAACAAAAAATCAGTAGCCGGATCAGAATGGGTTAATTCAAAATAACAATCAAAAATATGCCTTGCTATACATACAAATGGTGTTCAAAGCACAAATACTAAAGAAAAAAAAAATTAGCTTGAAGGAGAGTTTGTCAGATTATTGTCACGTTATAGGAACAATATGTATGGTTGATTCGTTTGTATGGAATATGTGTAGAAAGTTTGCATATTTTTAACACACACATACTGAAATAGAGAACCAAATTTGTTGTTTTAGGTACATATACATTAGACAGGCATTTTTTTGTATAAAAAAATTTTCTCTTTCGATCTTCTAGGCCCAGAGTCTTGAGAACAATCATTTTAAATTAACCCGACGATCAATGTTTAAGGATTTTTAAAATTAAAAAAAAAAAAAAATAAAAATAATTCGATATGACTTGCGATACATCATATTTATTAATTTATAAAAAAAAAGTGCAAGATCGGTAGAACGGTTTTCAAGATACTAATATTTGAAATTTTTTAAAAAAATAATGTTTTTTTCTACTTTCAAAAAATTTAAAAATGAACCTCAAAATTTCTCTCCCTTTACTCTTTTAGAGAGCTTGAGACGATCTTTCATTGAAATTCAATTATTTTAATCCGTGGCGCCCTTTGATCAAAGTTTGGGATTTTTGAAAAATGTCCACTAAAAATTTTAAATTTGGAAAAATTTCCATTAAAAATTGGATTTTTGAAAAATTTTAATATAATAAAAAACGTCTTGTGATACATAAAAAAATTTTTCCTGCGTTTAAGAATTAAAAAAAAAGAAAAAAATTTCTTGACCTTTGAAATTAACTTTTCATAAATTTTGTTTCAGCCAAATCAGATCATTTTTAGCCTTTGATCAAAGTTTTGAATTTTTCAAAAAAATTTTAAAATTCCAAACTTTGATCGAAGGGCATCATGGCCATGCATGGGTTGAACTGATCAGATGTGGTTTAAATTAAGTTTAAATGAAAGTTCATCTTAAGAAATATTAAAAGGACAGTGGAAATTATTGTATTTTTTTTTAATGTCTTGAACGTCTTGGGAAAGTCAAAAATGGAAAAAATGCCTCTCTAATATACACATTTAATGTTGCAAAAACAACTACTACTGCTACCAGAATAACTGCTGCTATACGCAATAACAGAAGATTAATGAACATGTTCGCTTAACACACACAAACACACATTAACACACATCCATAATACCAATGCCTTTCAAAAAGAAAAATTGTGAGAATTTTTTTGTTAGTAAAAAAGAACAACAATCACACCATTCAAAATATTCCTTGCGCCAGTTTCCAAACAACCTACTTTAAAAAAAAAAAAATCTTCAAGAGGGGTGAGTATTTATGTTTGATTATGATTATTAAAATCTATGATAGCCCTCTATTTATGTATGTGTATAAAAATAAACATTTTGAAATTATTATGTAAAGGAAACAGTTATTTCTTGTTTTCAAACAAAGAAAATAAATTCTAAGTATTTCAGTCATGTTGATTTCAATGAAAAACATTTTGAAATATAAGGTATAGTTTTCCCCCTTAAGTTTTTCCAATAATTTTTTTTTATTACTTAAAAATTGCGTGATTTGCCAAAACCTCTCTATCACAGTATCTCTTTCTAAGATGATTTTGATATATTGCATAAAAACGTCAAACAAGTATTAGTAACAAATTTCAAACAAAAATGTTTTCATCTTAAAAATTTATAGTACCCTTCTAAATCAATTCGCGTTTTCGCGAAAAACGACACTAAAAAAGTGGGTTTTCTCCACAGTAGAGAGAAATTAGTCGAGAATTGTATTTAATAAACTTCTGAGCCAAATAATGTTTATAAATGTTTGTAATGAAATTTATTAGCCCTCTTATGGGTCATATTAGTACTTCTTCAAAATATTCTCTTTGAACACCATTAAAACGATTAAAGATTGTTTTTATTAGTTTTGGCACGCTTAATATGAATATCAAAAAAAAATTTAAATCGGTTGAGCAATTTTTGAGATATCGCCATTTGAAATTCGTCAAAAAAATTGCGGTTTTTTCATACGTCCAAGAAATTGAAAAAAAAATTATTAGCTTGGTACAGACATTCATTTAAACTAAACCTGAGCCAAATCAAAACATTGGATCAAAAGTGGCGCTTTCATTCAAAACTGAAAAAAAAATTTTTACAAAAATTATTAATTTAGGGTTAAAGTATATAAAATAACACTTAAAAATCTGTCACAATTATTATTCTGACTTGTTTACTTTTCTTGCAATCCGCCGTCAAAATCAAATAATTTTTTGTGTTTTTGAATATGGGGCTAAAAATTGAAAATCAACTTCCCAGCAGAAATTTTGCTGAACGTTCAGCAGCTTTTGGAAGGGGAACTTGAGTAAAGGAGCGCATCCAATTGCGCTGAATTCATGCATGATTCCCTAAGGCGATGTCCCACTTTAGAGCGCTAGTTGGATACACAGAAACAGCGCTCTTTAGATGCACTGAAATCACGTGTCTTTAGAGCGCTGATTTAAGCAGAATAAAGATGCTGTAAATTCATGTATCTTTTTAGCGCTGATTTAAGCAGATTAAAGATGCAGTGAATTCATGTATCTTTGTAGAGCTTATTTAAGCAGAATAAAGATGCTGTAAATTCAAAGTTGAAATCAAATAACTAAAATTTAAAAAAATATAACAAAAAAATTCATTCGTTTTACTTTACAAAACTTTATTTATGTGAAACAAAATGAAAAAAAAAAACAAGTAAGAGTGTTAAATTCGGCTGTGCCGAATCTATTATACCCTCCAACACGTTTAATATTAAAAAAAATCGCAGGGGCGTCTTTCCTTTTTGCTGGGGGGGGGGAATCGGTGTCCCCCTTTACCACCGCTATATAGGTTTACAAATTATTTGTTTATTATATTTACGCTTAAATAATACATTTTTATCGTTATTTTCATTAATTTCTATAACCACGCCTCCAAAGGGGGCGGCCCGAAAAAAATCAAATTTCCTAACCCCGTTGGTTCAAGCGCAGGTCTATGAACATAATATGGAATAAAAATGTTACATTTGTTGAGCAAAAATTAAAAAAAACTCGTAAAAATATTGTATTTTTTAGGGGTCATTTTAGTTCTTCAAGGGGGAACTTTTTTCCCCCTGGTCCGATTTAGCCCATCTTCGAACTTAACCTTACCAGTAACATAAGAGATATTCTTGCCCAATTTCAGGAGTCTAGCTCTTTTGGTTTGGACTGCATCGTTATTTCTACAGACGGACGGACGGACATCGCTAGAATGTCTTAGATTCTATCATGGATCAATATTATATATACTTTATTGGGTCCCCGACCGATATTTCGATGTGTTACACACGGAATGACAAAGTGAGTATACCCCCATACTGTGGTTGGAGGGTATAAAAAAAATCGGAAGTGAACATCAAAAAAATATCGGAAATTTTCATTTTCAAATTTTTTATGGGATTTTTTTTGGGAACAGCGGTCAAAGATGCTATGATTGAAGCGCTCTTTGCAGCGCTGATTAATGCGCAATAATGATGCAGTCAAATCATGTGTCTTTGTCTAAAACTCATGTTTTTTTATTCAAAAAGTGTTAAAAATATTAAAAAGGAAAGCAAGTGTGAAATTTTACCAAAAAATAATTACACATTATAAGTTTTATATAAAAAATCTTAAAAAAAAATTAAAATTTTTTCCCCTTCCTTTTACTGCATCCCTAAGAGCGCTCTTTGGATGCGCTACGGTATGCTATAAACAGATGCTGTGTCGCCAAAATCTCGATTTATTTCTGCTGGGACCCTAATATGAATATAAAAAAAAAATTGAAATCTGTTAAACAATTTCGAGATATCGCCATTTGAAATTAGTCAAAAATTTAAGAAATGGTGGTTTTTCATACGTCCAAGAAATTAAAAAAAAATTTATTAGCTTGAAACAGACTTTCATTAAAACCAATAGTTCCCAACCTTTGATTTTCGCCCCACTGAGGGGCAATGTGAATGCTTCAGGGGGGCAACGAGCTAATTTTCAAGATTTTTTTTTTTGTCAAATAATCTAAAAAAAGTTTATTTTAGTTAAATTATTTAGTTGATTGTTTAAAACTTTCTTTTAAAAACTTTCTTTTAAAAACTTTGTTTAAATGACGATTATAACAAAAATATTTCTTATGTTAATGTAAAAAAAAACAAATTTTTCTTGAGTGTATTTTTGTTATAAGTGGGGCATGGCGCTAAAAATTTTAGGAACCATTGATTTAAACTCAACCTGAGCCAAACCAAAACATTTAAGCCCATGGTGCCTCTCGATTAAAGCTTAAAGTTTTTGGTAAACCTTTTTTTAAAAACGAAAACTTTAGTTGAACTCAAAGATTTAAAAGGATAGGATTTGGCTAAAATAAATTTTAAGTGAAAGCTTGTCTCAAAGACTTCGCTATGGACCATCCGGTCTATGTGAGGAGTCTTTAACTCCGCCACCTCTAACCTAACCTTGTCTCAAAGTCTATGAAATAGACAGAGAGAAGCACCTGTTTGGCCAAAATGTCAAATTTCTTCCCCCTCCAACTCAAAGAGTCCCAGAGCTTTGAAAAATTGTGTCCAAACTACTATCCAATAACTAACCTTGGTGCAAATTCAATCACGATTGGAAGAGATTGGTTTCAAACGTTGTGTCACTTGAGGCGAAAACCATCATATACACCCAAAAAAAAACTTGTCAAATTACCAAAAAAGTTTTGTAATCCCATTTTACCAATATTTCACAGTTTTCCTTGTTTAAAACAAAAACGATCGATTGAAATTTACTTTATTTTTTTGGTAATTTTACAGTTTTTTTGTAAAATTTTTTTGTAATTTTACAAATTTTCAAGGGTTTTTTACAAAAAATCTAGTAAATTTTCGAGAATTACTTGTAAGTTTTATTGTAAATATACAATTTGTTTGGTAAAAAGCTTGTAAAATTACCAAAAAGCTCGTAATTTTAAGTAGGAATTCTCGTAAAATAGGAGGTAGCAAGAAATCTAGTAAGCTTACGAAATCTCCTTGTAAGTTTTATCGCGTCAAAAAATTGTAAATTTACAATTTTGTTGGTAAAAACCTTGTAAAATTACAAAACTATTGGTAAAAAGTTCCAACGTTTCTTGTACTTTTAGAAGGTTTTTTTTTAATGTAGTAAAATTGTATGACCAAACTTTTTGTGGAAAATTTCTACCTGCTCTTCGCCTTTTTCGGGGTGTATTTTACGATTTGTTAGACTAGAGCCAAGAAATGCCGTTATCAGGGGGAGTTGGAGGGTTAATGTGTTTCACAAAAATGTTTGCTACTATATTTTCTACAAAGTTGCTGAGAATACAATACACCTCAGATATAAAGAAAACATACACTCAAAAAATTATGTCATTAACTGTTTGTAGTTTATTTAAAAAGTTTAACGTTTTGTCGTTTTTAAAAGAAAAAACATTTGTTCAATGTTCAGTTTTTTAAATGACTATTTCTGTTCTTTGTTTCAAAAATAACAACATAAAAATAAAGACTTTAATTAGCATTCAATTTTTAAAAATATTTTTTTTTTCTTTAAGTAAAAATAAGTGATTTTTCTTTAATTCTAATGATTTGTGTACGTTATTTTCTTTAAATTGTTGGGTTATGTTAAAATGGTGACTAAATCGGGTAATGGTATTTCACTCCTCTTTATTTAGAGCTTTAAAAATCGTTAACACGAAAATTCTAGTTGATCCTGTTTTCGAATTATTGCTAAATATTTACACTGTTCGACAACAAAAATCTTCCAGTAAAATATTCAACTGATTTTTATAGATTTTTCTCTACTGAATCCAAATCTGCCATCCAACCGTTTTTGAGATATTCACTGTAAAAAAGTAAAAAAACCAATAGTTTCTCACTGCTGGTGGTCCACTGTTACAGATTCTTCCCAAAATAGTACTTGATTTCAAATAATATGGACCTCCTGTTTCCAAAGCTGCAATACAAATTTTTCTAGCATGTTCCGTTTTCGAGATATTCGCGTTTGAAAATTTTTACATGCGAAAATTGCAAATACGAATAACTCGAAAACGGAAATGCTAGATGGCAGATTTAGATTCAGGAGAACAAAATCTATAAGAATCAGTTGAATATTTCACTGGAAAGTTTTGTTGTCAAACCGTGTAATTATTAAGCAATAACTCGAAAACAGGATCAGCTAGGATTTTCATGTTAACGATTTTTAAAGTTCAAATAAAGAGGAGTGAAATGCCTTTACCCGTTTTCGTCACCATTTAAGTAACACAACCTAAAATTTCTTAAAGAGGGGAGTGACAGAGTGAAGAAGGGTATAACAGGGTTTTGTCTAAATAAATACTTTTCAGGAAAATTATAAAAATTTTACTAGACTATGACAGTCCGAAGACAAACTTGTTTGTCATGCAAAAAAATTCCGGTCTAAAGTAATTTTTACAAAAAACACGAATTTACTTTATTTTTAATCCAATACAATTTTTTTTAGTATGTTTCAAAAAAAGGTGGTGTTTTTTGCTGGAGCTCATGCTTCTGACGAAATGTTTTTTTTTTTGTATTTCATAGTATTTTTTTATTTTTGTATATTTTGCCTAAGGACAAAATAAATGTATATATAGTGCGTTTGTTCACCATTCGAATATTGTGTCAGTTGTTTATTTAAATATTTTTATATGCTGTAAAATCCAAAAAAGGAATTTTAATATTCGGATTAAAACACGTTTCTCTAAGTAGCCTCAAGCCACATAATTTCCTTGGAGGTATATTTATCTTTTGTCTTTAATTTTTATGAAATATAAAACAAAATAGTATTACTATATATTTATTTTTTATTATATTTTCCAAAGTGCTGTCCCAAACAAGAAGTCCTGATATCAATATGGTTTAATTTGGATATTGTTAACAATTTAATGGCTTATTGTAAAAACTCGATAAGCAACATTTCATTTTATGGTGGTTTTTGTCTTAAAACTTTTGAAATAATGTAGAAAATCTAACTTTTGAAGAACTTCATTTTCAAGATACTTGTACAAAGGGTTAAAGCAAGACTTCTGCCAAAAATATTTCCATGGAACATCAGTAGAAGGCGAAAAACACCAAAAAATAAAATGTTGCTTATCAAGTTTTTGAAGTAAGCCTTCAATTATACTTTAATATTTTTGTTGGGAAGTGAAAGTTATGTAGGTATACAAGATTGTCAAAATTTATTTTTATCCCTTTACCACAAAATTGGGCATACCTACTGTTTCATTCCGTGTACAACACATCGAAATATCGGGTTAGGGAAAAGGCCTACTTTAGAGGCTCCTGGAGGTGAACATATTGGACATGTGGGGCCAGTGTTGCCGTTGAGAATTTTGAAAAAGTCGCAGAAAAAGTCGTTTTTTACAAAAAAAGTCGCACAAAAAAGTCGTTTTACCAAATAAGAGTCGCTCATTTTTTTTAAGGGTTTAAGATTTTTTTATAAAAAATTTGTTTTTGTATTAGGGAGTGAAGATAGGGCTTAGGTATGTTTGGAAAAAATTTTAGGGTAAAAAATATCAAAATTTAACTCTGTTTTGGCGTCTCCGGGGCAGTTGTGGGGCTTTTTGTGGATTTTTACTTTCAAACATATATAAAATGTGAGATCGATCCCCATTAGTTTTTCCTCCCTAACATTTTTTCCAAACATACCTAAGCCCTAACTGTCCCAAGGGTGCCTCTTGAGGAGTCAAATGTATGACCGAACCCCAATTGTCTTTTTACCCCAACCCTCGTTCATTTTTACCCCCCAAAATTTTTTCTGACCACACCAACAACCTATCTCCATTTCATAAGTGTGTTTCCATGCAATATTTTGCGATAGTATAGGATATATCTAAAGGAATGGGCTATATCTTATGAAATGGGCAATATCTTTTGGAATGGACGATACATATTTTTATCGTTATTCCGTTTTTTGTTTTCATTTGACTATGCATTTTAACATCGTAAATAATGTAAAAATCTAAAATTCGAATATTTGGTAAAATTAATTATAAATTGTGTAATTTCGCAGTATATGGTTTAAAAAACAAGAATATATTTCACTTAACAAAAAAAGGGGGAAAAAGTCGCACAAAGTTGGAAAAAGTTGCAAAATTATACAAGTTTAAAAAGTCGCACAAAAAGTCTCAGAGTGTCAAAAAGGTTGCAATTTGCCACTAAAGTCGCACAACGGTAACACTGTGTGGGGCCCACCGCCCAAACTTAAGCTCAATATTATGTTGGCTATAACTGGTATAAATTTCACTGAAATTAAGTCGTCAAATTATTTCCAAAAAAAATCGATTTTAGACCTCTGTGTGCTATAGGGTATTTTATGTTCGGTACTAGTCGAATAGCCTGTCCCTTAGACTGGGTCGACCATAAAGGAGAAAAAAAAAGTTCCCATTGTGCGGGCTTAATTTTAAAGCTTACCTCGAAAAAGTTCCATAGCCAAAATATTAGATTTTTAGGTCGCGATTTGGTACCGCCGAAATCGTTTTTTGTTCATATCTTTGTCAGTTGATGTCAGATCGTTTTAAAAAAAAAAATTGTTAGAAAGTCCTCAGCGAGTACTAAAGTTGACTTATATCTGGTTTTAACCTCAGAGGTCATCTTCTTGTTATGATTGTTAGTTTCTCATCTTTCTACCCACTTAAATGATTTTTATTTTTCCATTAAATTATAGCACAAAAAAATTCATGAAATTCTTCCCTTGGAAGTATCCAGTTAAATTTATTAACAAAAAAGTTACATTTGATTTAAGATTTTCATATACAATATAAAGAAAATTAGAAAAAACACTTGTTATTATGCCTTTAAACTATATTTAATTTTTTTAATTTGTATTTAAATACATACGAACAAGTGTTTTAAATCTTTTTCTATGGAAATTTAAAATTGAATGTAACTTTTTTGTTAATTAATTTAAGAGGGTACTTCTAAGGGAAGAATTTTATGAATTTTTTAATGCTCTAATTTAATGGAAAAATAAAAATCATTTAGGTGGGTAGAAAGCTGAGAAACTAACACTCATGACACGAAGGTGAGCTCAGAGGTCAAAACCAGATATGGATCAAATTTAGTACTCGCGGAGGACTTTCAAACAATTTTTTTTTTAAACGATCGGACATCAAATGACAAAGTTATGAACAAATAACGATTTCGGCGGTACCAAATCGCGACCTAAAAATCTTATATTTTGGCTATGGAACTTTTTCGAGGTAAGCTTTAAAATTAAGCCCGCACAATGGGAACTTTTTTTTTCGACCCGGTCTACTGTCCCTGCCAGGCGGAACACCAAATCACTTACTAATAATTCTATTTTTTTTCCATACTTCATAAAAAATTATGTTTGTAACTAAAAAATTGAATATTGCTAGATTAAGTTACATCAAGATATTTCCCAAACTGGAAAAAATTTAATGAGTATAAAAGATTTTGCTGATAAAATTTTAAAACTAAATTTAGCACGCCCTTTTCATTTCTCCGTCCTTAAACCGGATATCAAAAATCCATCGTGTGGATCTGTCCCATGATCACTCCTATATATATAGAAATTTTTATCTTTTTTAGGGCGGATTACTCAATGTCCAGTTAGCTGCTAACTGCCGATTTAACGGAGCCTTATGTCAAAATTTGTATGGAAAAGTTAAATTTAACGGAGAGTGATTTTATAACGGAGCATTGAGTAATCCAGCCTTATTCATGAAGGGTTGTAAAATTAGCTAAAATGTTAAAAAACCACAATTTTTTCACTTAAATTTTTCCTTATAATTCTCCGTACACAGTTTAAATATGAAATCTGACTTCATAAGGATATGATCCATTGTCAATACTTTATGCTTTACAATTTTAAGTTTCCTTAGTCATTAGGGGTTTCAGAAATAGTTTAAGGCTGTTATTCATAGTACTTACAGTAGACTTATTGCAGGTTTTTTGACAAATATGCCTACAATTTCTGTCAAATAAACCTACTTTAGTTATATTTCAGTTTTTATGAATAAACACTTAAATGTTTAAAAACTAAAATTCGCCGTCTTCCGCCCTTCCCCTGTCTTGAAGGCCAAAAATCCGGCTACGTTATAGATTATGTGTATAAACCAGTGGCGTATACAGGGGGGGGGGGGGCCCGGGAGCCCGGGCCCCCCGAAATGATTTCACAAATTTCAGGATTTGGTATCAAATAACATTATTAAAAATCTTCTTAAAAAAATAGAAAACATTTAAGAATCTAAAATTTTTTGAAGAAAAATGTTTTGAAACTGAAAATTTTTTTGTTAAAAAAACTCAAAATCTGAAAATTTTTTTTTAGAATTTGAAACTTTTCAACTAAAGATTCCAATGAAAAAAATATCTTAGAACCTAAAGTTTTATGTACACAAAAAATGGACCTAATTGTAAGTAAAATTTAGTCAAATCTTAAAATGTGACTTTGTCTTATAGAAAAATTTCTCAGAACGAGACTATTTCTTAAAAAAAAGTCTCAGAATCTAAGACTTTTTTATAGGAATAATGCCTTAAAATATTAGCCTTTTTCGCAGAATCTAAGACTTTTTCTATAGGAAAAATGTCTCAGAATCTGAGACCTTTTCTATAAAAAATTCTCAGAATCTAAGGCTTTTCTATATGAAAAATGTTTCAGAATCTAAGGCTTTCCTATATGATAATCGTTTCAGGATCTAAGAACTTTCTAGAGGAAAATGTCTCAAAATCTAAGATTTTTTCTATAAAAAAATTCTTAGAATCTGAAGCTTTTCTATATGAAAAATGTTAGACTTTTTTTACGAAAAATGTTTGAATCAACGATTTTTTTTAAGGAAAATTATCTCAAAATCGTAGATTTTGTATATAGGACACAAGCTGAGACTTTTTGTATTGAAAAATGCTCAAAATCTGAAACTTTTTCTATTGTAATAATCTCTTTTTCTATAAAAATAATTTCTTAGAATCTGAGTATTTTTCTATGGGAAAAATGTTTCAGAATCTGAGACTTTTTCTTTAGGAAAAATGCCTCGGAATCTAAGGCTTTTTCTATATGAAAAATGTGTCAGAATCTGACAATTTCCTATAGGAAAAATGTCTCAGAATCTGAGATTTGTTCTACAGAAAAGTGTTTAAGCATCTGAGACTTTTTTGATAGGAAAAACTTTTTCGATAGGAAAAACTTTTTCGATAGGAAAAATATCTGAGAATCTAAGAAATTTTCGGTAGAAAAAATTGTCTGAGAGTATTAGACATTTTTTATAGGAAAAATGTCGAAGAATCTGAGACTTTTTCTGTAAGAAACATGTCGAAGAATCTGAGACTTTTTTCATAAGAATCTTAGACTTTCTATAGGAAAAATGTCTCAGAATTAGAAACTTGTTCTATAGGAAAAATGTCTAAGAATCTCGGAATCCGAGAGTTTTTCTTTAGGAAAAATGTTTTAGAATCTAAGACTCTTGTATACTGTTTTCTTTTTAAAAAGGTCTCAGAATGTGAATCATTTTTCTTATAGAAAAAGCGAAGATTATGGGAAAATGTCTTACAACCGGAGTCTTTTCTTTTGGAAAAGTATTTTATGAGCATGTTTATAGAATCATTTTATAAAGTGACTTTTTCCGAGAAACGTTTTCCATTGGAAATATGATTTGGCGTCCTTGACTTTTTCTATAACAAAAACTGTCTTAACTGGAAATTGCCATAGAATCTTAGATTTTTCTTTGAAAAAACATTCCAGATCCTGATAATCTTCTTTGTAAAAATGTACAATTCACACTTTCAAAAAGGCTTAAATCTTTCAAAAAATTTTAAAATATAAAAAAAAATTAAATTTTTTTCCCCCAACAGTTTTAAACTTACACAAAAATGAGGAATATCCCAGCAAAAAATAATCGAGATTTTGGAAGCACTGCATACAATAATGCACTTCTGTAAGCGAACGAATTTTGATGTTGTTGTATTTTTATGACATTCGCTTACACAGCTGCATACCGTATGCAGGTGTGTAAGGGAGAGATTTTGTTGGCTTACTAACCTGCATACCGGTTGCAGTAAAGTATGGCAGTGACTTAAAAAAATATTAAAAATATTTTACAAAAGGCATGATTTCAATTCATATTCATTGCTCCGATATAAGCGCTCGAAAGAAATGCTCTAAAGTGGGACATTGCGAACAAATATCATGCCATACGTAAGCAGGTTTGTAAGCAAACAACAAAAATCACTCCCTTACAAACATGCTTATAGGCATGTAGTATTTTTTGGTGGGATGATTGTGTAACAGTATGTTCAAGGAAAAGATCGAGAAAAATTCTAAAACATGTGCTGTTATATAAATTTTTTGTAAAAAAAAAAATCTAAAAAAAAATGTTGGGCCCCCACCGAAATAAAATCCTGGATACGCCCCTGGTATAAACTGAACCAAATTCATAATAGATTTTTTTGTATCTCCGCCATTTACTTGGATATCCAGGTCAGTGTTGATCTTTGCCATAGTCCGTACCATATGCATCCCAATTTCCATCTTTCAAGGTCATAAGGTGTCTTCAAAATTAGGTAAGATGTAAAAACATAATTTTTCCACGCCCGTTTCTTCTCCTAATTCTCCGTCCATATTCTAAATTTTTTAAATCAGACTACTTTAGGATAAGCTCCATCGTAAGTACTATACTCGTATCCACGCCCCTTTTCCCTCTTAATTCTCCGTCCACAGTCCAAAAATTTTAAGTCTGACTACTTTAGCATATGGTCCAGTGTCAGGACAATATGCTGCCCAATTTTCGGCTGCGTAGGTCATTAGGGCTTTAAAGTTATGGCGTTTTCTTTTCTGGAAAAAAATTTTGCACTTTCTGCACTTTTTTTCTTTAATGACTCTTTGTGCACAGTTATGTACAGTAAATATAGACGGTGTTGGTACCAAAAGAAAGGTATTTATAAGGACTATAAAATGCTATATCAAGCATTTGAAAACAATACTCAGATTTTGAGCTGATCAGATAAATGTAAAAATTTATGGGTTTTTGAAATTTTTTTCAATAAAATAAGCGTGTTTCGACATTTTATTATGAACAGTTAGATAGAACTCGAAAATACCTTTCCTTTGGTATCAAATATGTCTATACTTACTGTTTATTACTTTCCACAAGGAGTCATTAAAGAAAAAAAAGTGCAGAAAGTGCAACATTTTTTTCCAGAAAAGAAAACGCCATTAGTTAAATTAATAAAATAAAACAAAATATTGCCTTGCCCCTTTTTCCTCTCAACATCCGTCTACATGCTAAAAATGTTAAATCGGACTACTTTAGAATATGCTTCATAGTAAGGACTACATGTTAGTGATTTTCAGCTTGCTAATTCATTGGGGCGGAGCTTAAAAATACTCTAAAATGTTTAAAAAAAAATTTTTGCCAAGTCCCCTTTTTCTCGTAATTCGCCGCACACAGGCAAAAAATCCGGCTTCCCGGTGAAAAATGTGCATATATGTACATATATGCTCATATATTGTTACATGTATGGTCATATATGAATCATATATGAACTTATATGGTGTATATGAAAGCATATATGTTGTCATATTTTTTAAAAATGGGCTCATATATGGAAATGTATGAACAAATATATTGACATATATGTATAGTATCACTTGATTTGTTAAGCAACGTAAAAACACGTTTTGCTGTTTTATAAAATATATGTGGCATTCACACTTTCTGTTTTAAAATGTTCAAGAGTGAGATGTTTAAAAAAGTCTTTGTTCTGTGTTTATTACGTTTTTATTCGGTTACTGGTGTTTTGTTGAACAACTTGTTTAAGGTCGCAAGTGTGAATGCCATATTACAGTGAAAGCGAAAAACGTTGTTCAATATTTTTTTAATTTTGTTCATAAGTTCATCATATTATATCGAATAGTTCTGAAGATTTGGACATATTTTCGGTTAATGAAGTGCATCATAACTAGCGATTCACATTTTGATAATTTAATGGGGGAGCCAAAAATATTTTTTAAATCTATATATATAATTTCCCTATTTGTGTGTTCCTCTTTTTTTGTCTATCCAGAGCTTTTTGAAGCCCACTGATGAGCTACAAAGCTGAAAATTGGCATGCATATAGTAAAAGACCTGAGGCAGATCCTAACGTAGCCGGATTTTCGATTTTTTGCCTGTGGGCGGAGAAATAAGCGGGAAAGTGGGCGTGGCAAAATTAAATATTTTGACGTTTTTGCTTAATTTAAAGCCCCCAAATGACTTAGGAAGCTGTAAATTTCCTAGAATATAGTCCTAACGATGCCGCATATCCCCAAGTAGTCGGATTCAAAATTTTCGCAATGTGGGCGGAGAATTGAGGGGAAAAGTGGAGTGGCAAAATTTAGATTTTTTTTAACATTTTTACTTCTTTTGAAGCCCCCAAATGACTTAGGAAGCTGAAAATTTCCTAGAATATAGTCCTAACGATGGCACATATCCCCAAGTAGTCGGATTTAAAATTTTCGCAATGTGGGCGGAGAATTGAGGGAAAAGTGGCGTGGCAAAATTGGGATTTTTTAAATTGTTACTTCTTTTGAAGTCCCAAATGACGTAGGAAGCGAAAAATTGCATAGCATTTAGTTCTAACAATGAAGCATATCCTGAATTAATCGGATTTAAATTTAGACTGTGGAAGGAGAATTAAGAGAAAAATGGGGCGTGGCAAAATTTTATTTTTTAATATTTAATTTGAAGACCCCCAATGACATATGAAGATGAAAATTGGCATTTTGCTTATTTTAAAGTCCTCTAATGACTTAGGAAGCTGAATATTTCCTAGCATGTAGTCCTATCGATAAAGCATATCCTGAAGTAGTCGAATTTTTAATTTTTGGACTGTGGGCGGAGAATGGAAAGGAAAATGGGAGTGACAAAATTGGGATTTTTAACATTTTAACTTCCTTTGAAGCCCCCAAAGGAAGCGGAAAATGCACAGAATTGACATGTATGTGGAAGATCAACACGAGCCTGGATTTTTGATATCCAGTGTATGGGTTGAGAATAAGAAAGGCAAAGGGCGTGGTAAATTTATTTCCATCTATTTTCTGAATATATATTTTTTTGTGTTTCTCTTATTTTTTGTGTATTCAGCGCCTTTTGAATCTCATTGATAGACTTAAAAGGTTAAAATTGGCATGTATATAGTAAAACACCAGGGATAGATTCGTAGGAGGCGGATTTTTTGCCTGTGGGCGGCGAATTACAAGAAAAAGGGGACTTGGCAAAATTATTTTTTTTTTACCATTTTAGAGTATTTTTAAGCTCCGCCCCAATGAATACGGAAGCTTAAAATCCCTAACATGTAGTCCTAACTATGAAGTATATTTTAAAGTAGTCCGATTTAACATTTTTGGAATGTAGACGGAGAGTTGAGAGGAAAAAGGGGCAAGGCAATATTGTGTTTTATTTTTTTTTATTTGACTAACTTTAAAGCCCTAATGACCTACGCATCCGAAAATTGGCAAGCATATTGCCCTGACACTAGAGCATATCCTTAAGTAAAAAAAATCTGTTGTGAATTTTGTTCAGTTTGTATATATATAATCTGTAACGTAGCCGGATTTTCGGCCTTTAAGTCAGGGGGAGTGGCGGAAGACGGCGAAATTTAGTTTTTAAACATTTAAACTATTTCTGAAACCCCTAATGACTAAGGAAGCTGAAAATTGTAAAGCATAAAGTATTGAAAATGGATCATATCCTTATGAAGTCAGATTTAATATTTAAACTGTGTACGAAGAATTACATATAAGGAAAAATTTAAGTGGAAAAATTGTGTTTTTTAACATTTTAGCTAATTTTAAAAACCTTCATGATAAAAAGAAAGATAAAAATTGCCATGTATATAGGAGTGACCATGGGACAGATCCACACTATAGATTTTTGATATCCGGCTTATGGGCGGAGAGACGAAATGGGCGTGCTAAATTTAGTTCTTAAATTTTATCAATAAAAGCTTTTATACTCATTAAATTTTTTTCCAGTTTGGGAAATATATTGCTGTAACTCAATCTAGCAATATTAAATTTTTGAAGCACAAACATAATTTTTTATAAAGTTTGGTAAAATATTACAACTATTGAGAAAAGTGATTTGGTGTTCCGCCTGGCAGGGACAGGCTATTCGACTAGCGATTCACATTTTGATAATTTAATGGGGGAGCCAAAAATATTTTTTAAATTACAAAATATGATGATAGTAGTATTTTTGAATTTTACTCGTAAAACTTGAATTTTATGAAAATTGATATAATGCATCACAATCAATCAATAACTCGTTTTTAAAGAAGAGTGTTGTTCGTTGTTTCGCATTTTAGTTGACGATATATTGATTCATATTCCTGACTAAGAAAGTGTTGATATATTCATATCGCCTACAAATGGAGTCATGTGTTTTCGTGCAAGTTTTCAGGAGAGCAAAGAAAACGTTTATTTTCGTCCCTTCGCAATATTTTTTAAAAGTTTGTTCAATAAAAAATTCTTGTACCGATACGATATCCACATGCTACAAAAAAAGTATGAAATCTTTAACGGGTTTCTAGTGGTGCAGAAATTTTCAAAAAACATACATATAACTCCTCATTTTGAACAACTGCTTTTGTTTACAAAACCATTCTTACTGTAAATTTCTTTCTAGGGGAACGAATACAAAACAAAGTGTGTTCGTGGTTTAAAGCGATGTTATTTAATACGACGTATTTAAAGTCCTTGCAATTTTGATATTTAAGAGCTCTTCATTAAACAGCGGACAACAAATTTCGTAAACAAGTGATGCTTTTCCGTTTTTTCTTGTAACTATTTTAGAGCTTTGACATTAATCGAAATCACTGAAAGATGATGTACTTTAAACACTAAAATTTTGTGACTTCAAATGATTTAGTTGCTTTCACAAAATGTATGTTACTTACTACATTATTTATGCCAACTCTCAATTATATTGTAAAAAGTTGATTGTTATGAAATTACAATTTCAAAAAATTCATTGAATCCTAATAAAATCAATTAGAATTCAAAAAAATTTAATTGAAATTCAAAAATATCAACTGAAATTCAAAAAAGATCCCTTGAAATTCCCAAAAATCCATTGAAATTCAAAAAACTCAATCGGAATTCAAAAAATAAAGTGGAATACAAAACAAAATCACTTAAAATTCTAAATAAATCCATTGAAATAAAAAGAATAAATTCGAATTCAAAAAAGTTTAATTGAAATTTTAAAAAAACATTAAAATTTCGATAATTCAATTAGAATTAAAAAAAAATCAAATAAAATTGATAAATATCAAATTAAATTCAAAAAAGGACCTTGAAACTGATTTTTTGGAATTCTTTTTATTTTTTGTTCAGCTTTAAGTTATTTTATTTATTTTTTCAACCTTAAGTCGTAGTCAATTTATTTAAAGTTACGTGAATTTTTTTTAAATTTCGATGGATTTTGTGATATTTTTTGAATTTTAATTGATATTTTTTAAAAATAATTGGAGTAATATACAAATCACAATTGGTATTTTCGATCTTCAATATTTTTCTTAGTCGATATATTTGACAAATAACATACGTGGATACATATATGTTTTCATATAAATTATATATGTCCATATATGTCATATATGAACATATGCCCTCAAATTACGTATATGGTCATATATGGACAATCATATATGAAGCATATATGATCATATATGCACATTTTTCACCGGGTTCGTAAGAATCTGTCCCTGGTGCTTTACTATATGCATGCCAATTTTAAGCTTTTGAGTCAATTAATGAAATTCAAAAGGCACTGGATACACAAAAAATAAGAGAAACCAAAAAAAAAAAAATTATTTATACAGAAAATAAATGGAAATAAATTTACCACACCCCTTTGCCTTTCTTATTCACCACCCATACACTGGATATCAAAAATCCAGGTTCGTGTTGATCTTCCCCATGAAACCTACTACATACATGCCAATTTTTTATCTTCCTAAGTCATTGGGGGTCTTTAAATTAGTTAAAATATTAAAAAAAACACAATTTTTCCACGCTCTTTTACCTTTTAAAGGCTCCGACACAATGTCGGAGTACTCTGTACTACAGATCTACAGATCTCTAAAAATAGAGACGACAATATACTAAAAATGTGTAAGTGCGAAAGAGAAAGGAACAAAATCTACTCTCTGGCACAGAGTACTCTGTCATTGTGAATTCAACTTAATTCTCCGTCCACAGTCGAGAAATTTTTAATCCGATTACTTTAGGATATACTACATCGTTAGGACTATACGCTGTCCATTTTCCGCTTCCTTTGGGAGCTTAAAAATAAGTTAAAATGTTAAAAAACCCAATTTTGTCACTCCCTATTTTCCTTTCAATTTTAAGCCCACAGTCCAAAAATTGAAAATTCGACTACTTCAGGATAGGACTATATTCTAGGAAATTTTCAGCTTCCCAAGTCTTTAGAAGACTTTAAAATAAGCAAAAATGTCAATTTTCATCTTCATAGGTAATTGGGGGTCTTCAAGTTAGTTAAAATATTAACAAACACAAATTTGCCACGCCCCATTTTTCTCTTAATTCTCCTTCCACAGTCTAAAAAATATAAATCCGATTACTTCAGGGTATGCTTCATTGTTAGAACTAAATGTTATGCAATTTTCCGCTTCCTTAGTCATTTGGGGGCTTCAAAAGAAGTAAAAATGTTTAAAAAATCCCAATTTTGCTACGCCACTTTTCCCCTCAATTCTTCGACTACTTGAGGGTATGCGTCATCGTTAGGACTATATTCTAGGAAATTTTCAGCTTCCTAGGCCATTAGGGGGCTTTAAATTAAGCAAAAATGTCAAAAAATTGAATTTTGCCACGCCCACTTTTCCGCTTATTTCTCCGCCTACAGGAAAAAAATCAAAAATCCGGCTACATCAGGATCTTCCCCAGGTGTTTTACTATAACCATGCCAATTTTCAGCTTTGTAGCTGATCAGTGGGCTTCAAAAAGCTCTGGATAGACAAAAAAAGAGGAACACACAAATAGGGAAATTATATATATAGATAGATAGGCTAACTAAAATGTACTAACTTGTTTTTTATACCCTACACCACTCTGTTGTACAGGGTATAATGACTTTGTGCTGATGTTTGTAACTACCCGAAATATTGGTCCTGGACCCACTTTTATGTATACCGATCGACTTAAAATAACTTTAAAGTCATAGCGATATCCGTCAGTACATCCATGTAAACGTTGTAAACATGATACAGTTCGCAAATATCAATCGATTTGGCTGAAATTTGAACTTTGAACTTAAAAAAAGTCATAACTCAATCATAACTCAATTTTTTCCATGTGGTTGTTGTAAACTTCTTCTTTTATTGCATATCCAATTCTGAATAAAAGCCATTACATGCAAGTTAAAAATCACACAGTGGACGGTTTGTATGGAAAACGCGCGCATCGAAGTTTTTTGACTATATCTTCTAAACGGTTAGGAGTTGTAAAACAAAATTAGGCATTCTAAAAACTAGGGACCTTAAGCAATTAAAGCTGTGATCAAAGTTTGTTGTCCTCCTTGCACCCTACATATAAATTGAATGCAAAGTTGGTTAATTTATTTATATGAACAAATGCTAAAAAAATGTTAAGATCATTGACTTTTTTGATATATTATTACTGAATGTCGTTCGGATAGAGTAAATATACATCATTAAACATTATTAGTTAAAATACATATAAAAAATTGAGTTAAATTATGACCAAATGTATCGACTTTTTTAGTTAACAAATCTGACAATATAAATATATATATGGGGAATTGCTTGTATCGGAACTATTTAAAATTGCACAAAAAAGATAAATTTAATATTTGCAAACAGAACCTTTCACCCTACACTAAAATATCCGGCACGTATGACTTTTTTTTATCAATTTTATTTTATTGATTTATAATAAATAAATAGTAGTAATAAACCAAAAAAGAATAATAACAGGATTAAAACATTAAAAATCAAATTAACATAGACACGATAATGCAATATCGTAATAAATAAATTAAAATAAAAATTAGTCCTTTTGTATTAGTTGCAATAGTTCCTTTGGATAAGGAACCTTTTTTACGAAGTTCGATGTTTCTTCACGTAAAATGGAAATTTTTGGATCTGATTCTACCATAAATTTTTGAAAAATATCTTTTAGATTGTTTATTCTTGATTTTTTTCTGCTAAAATTGCTTTTGTAAATCTTAAATATTTATGCGACCTTTCTAACGATTCTTCTGATAACTAACCTAATATTTAAATTGCATAAGTTAGTTAATGAATTGCTTATATAGTTCAAAATATTTTTATTACCAACTGGTAACACCGAATTTTAAATAATCTCACTTCCGTGTATCAGGACCTTATGTAGAGTAGGACTCATTATCCACCATCCATACATTGAGATTATAAGTTTTGCTGTGTCGAATGACTTAACTCATTAAAAATTTGACAATTTTTAACTTTTTTTATTTTTAACACTTAAATGTGTTTATTACTCCCATTTGGTAAATAGCTATTTTACTTTTTATTGGTAATAGTTTTTTACTCCTCTTTAGTAAGACGAGAGTAACTAAGTACTTATTTATCTTAATTCTCATCACTATTTATTTTTGTCTCACGCCCTTGTTAAAATAATTAGTGTTTCAACAAGTAACTACTTATTAACATTTGTTCCGGATTACAAATCCCATTACTAGTAATGCCAAATTTTGCTGGGTATTTAGTTAGTTTCTCAAGCCTATGCAGCATCACCATTTTTTTTTGTAAATATCTAAATAGGTTGAAGCAGATATTTAAAAATTTCGAAAAATAAAAATTTCGAAAAATAAAAATTTAAAAAAATAAATATATATAAGTTTTTTTTTTTTTTTCTTTTTATGGACCCTACTTTGGAGCCTTATCCTGAATTTAGCTGCAAGTTACTGCAGACGAAATAAAGTTCCTCGTTTAGATAAATACCTCTAGTTTCACACCATATTGAATTTGTCTGTATCCACAAGGTTCCACAAAAGATGCAGTCTATAATTAAGAGTCTTTTTTACACATTTCTTAAAAAATTACAACATTTGGCAGTCAATTAACGAATAACGCGGTTTAAAATTTAAGCTTATAAGGGCAGTTTTAATTAGTAACATATATTGTCAAAGCTGTGTTAAAATTTCAGGATGTTAGCTTACTTAGAAATAGTTTTACTCAACCATTTAACAAAGGTTTCCAAAAAATTTTCATTTTTTAAAAAAACCTGAAAATGTTCGGACTTTGGAGAGACGCCCTGGTCAAAGTAAATGACATATAAATATTTTATGAATGGTTTTCTATCCCCTAGGATGTCTTTTATCAAACCCATGTTCAACCGATCAAATCGCTGACAATTTTGATTTTGTTACGATGCGCGTCCATCTTCCACTGTGAATCAGTAAAAATATTAAATTTGAAAATAACTTAAAGTTAGGTATAACATATGTATGTATCTACAATGTATAATTAAAACATAATTTATATAATATTATTGACTATTTGTATAAATTCTTCTCTGTTCCTCGCTGTATGAACTAATTCACCTATTGTTCTTAAACCAGTCCAGTTTCTTATGTTTCTCAACCACGACATTTGCTTTCGCCCAATGCCTCTTCTTCCCTCAATTCTGCCTTGTACGATCAGTTGTAGCAATTCGTACTTATTACCTCTTATGATGTGGCCGAGATAGGAGGTTTTTCGACGTTTTATAGTTTTTAGAATTTCACGTTCTTTTTGTAGTCTATTTAATACTTCAGTGTTCGTTACTCGGTCAGTCCATGGAATTTTTAATAATCTGCGATAGTACCACATTTCAAATGCTTCTAATTTATTCATGTTAACAACTTTAAGTGTCCATGCTTCGACTCCGTACAAAAGTACTGACCACACATAACATTTCATAAATCTAATGTTGTAAACAATCATAAAAAAAATCAAATTTTGTTTGAACATTTCAAAAAAATAAAGACCTGCTACCCACATCGTCTCAAAATTGACAAATCATTTTAAATTTTGTGACTTTTTATGATTGTGTTTACAAAAAACACAGGGAATATGAAGTTTGAAAATATTAAAATTAGTCATAACTGTGAATAGGCCTGTAAGTCTCGTTTACCCAAAGGACGAAGCCTATTGAAATTGAAAAAAAATTGGTCCATGTTTAGACCTATTCCCCATAAAAAGGTCCGTTTATTTTGGCATTAATGACCCTAATAACCGTATTATAATAGATATCCTTTTGAAATTTGGCAGGTAAACGTGTTTTGTACTCAGTAATCACCATTCCGAAACTTAAAGGAATCGGATCAGTTCTTCTTGGAGCCCCCACACAAACCACCTTCCCGATATTTACATAAATCTCTCAAATTCCATGAAAATCTATATAAATAAAAATCAATTGTCGTTCGTTGGTAACAGCATCAGTTGAGTACGGCTGGACCGATTTGGACAATTTTTTTTTTGAAATGTTCGTCATAGTCCAACTTAGGTTTTTACGTAAAGAAAAATTGACCACGCCCACTTTTACGCCCACTTTTTTCGATTTATCTAAAATCGGAAAATGGCTGTACCGATTTGGGTAATTTTTTTTTAAATGTTCGAAGTAATCCAATTTAAGTTTTTAGTGAAAGAAAAATCGACTTGTGGACGTTTAAGTCTTCCATAAAAAAATATTTCAATGAATAATTTAAACAATAAAATTTGAATAACTCCGCTGGTATGTTATCATGTTCGTTCCGGGGGAAAAATATATTGACAATTTTCGAGCCCTTATGTCGGGATTTTGGATTTTGAGTGAATAAATATTTCAGTGAAAAAAGAAATTGGAATAAAAAAAATAAGTTTGAGTGAAAAAATATAAAGAAGGAAAAAATATGGAGAAAAAAAGCAAAAAACTGAAAAATTTGAGTAAAAAATATCATTCCATATTGTTCCCCGCTCTATTCCATTTTGTTCCCCGTTCTACTCCATTTCATTTCCAATTCCAGCTCCTTCTTCTAAAGTCATTATTATAGGAACAAAAAAAGTACCAAAAGTACACTTTATTACCCCCATTAGAAACGGAATTTCCAAAAAGTACCTCTTCCAGAATGTTTTTTCTTCCCCGAAGTATCCTATACTCCATATTTCAAATATATAGGATAATTGTTTCAGCAAATATTAAAAGTACTTTTTATCCCCGTTAAGAAAAGGAATTTCCAAAAAGTGCTTTTCCGCATCTTTTTTTTTCACCGAAGGATTTTATATTCCAAATTTTAAGTTTCTGTGACCATTATATTTTGTGGAACCTTTCCCAATTTAAAGTTTCTATGATTATTATTTCAGGAAATAAAAAAGTAACAAAAAGTGTACTTTCGGTACTTTTAACAAAACGTACTTTTTATAGAACGTACTTTTTACAAAAGGTACTTTTTAAAAAAGGTACTTTTTATAAAATGTACTTTTTATAAAATGTACTTTTTATAAAAGGTACTTTTTATAAAAGGTACTTTTTATAAAAGGTACTTTTTATAAAAGGTACTTTTTATAAAAGGTACTTTTTATAAAAGGTACTTTTTATAAAAGGTACTTTTTATAAAAGGTACATTTAATAAAAGGTACTTTTTATAAAAGGTACTTTTTAAAAAAGGTACTTTTTATAAAAGGTACTTTTTATAAAAGGTACTTTTTATAAAAGGTACTTTTTATAAAAGGTACATTAATAAAGGGTACTTTTTATAAAGGGTACTTTTTATATAAGGTACTTTTTATAAATGGTACTTTTTATAAAAGGTACTTTTTTTAAACGTACTTTTTATAAAACGTACTTTTTATAAAAGGTACTTTTTATAAAAGGTACTTTTTATAAAAGGTACTTTTTATAAAGGTACTTTTTATAAAAGGTACTTTTTAAAAAAGGTACTTTTTATAAAAGGTACTTTTTATAAAAAGTACCTTTTATAAAAAGTACTTTTTATAAAAGGTACTTTTTATAAAAGGTACTTTTTATAAAAGGTACTTTTTATAAAAGGTACTTTTTATAAAAGGTACTTTTTATAAAAGGTACTTTTTATAAAAGGTACTTTTTATAAAAGGTACTTTTTATAAAAAGTACCTTTTATAAAAAGTACCTTTTATAAAAGGTATTTTTTATAAAAGGTACTTTTTATAAAAGGTACTTTTTATAAAAGGTACTTTTTATAAAAGGTACTTTTTATAAAAGGTACTTTTTATAAAAGGTACTTTTTATAAAAGGTACTTTTTATAAAAGGTACTTTTTATAAAAGGTACTTTTTATAAAAGGTACTTTTTATAAAAGGTACTTTTTATAAAAGGTACTTTTTATAAAAGGTACTTTTTATAAAAGGTGCTTTTTATAAAAGGTACTTTTTATAAAAGGTACTTTTTATAAAAGGTACTTTTTATAAAAGGTACTTTTTATAAAAGGTACTTTTTATAAAAGGTGCTTTTTATAAAAGGTACTTTTTATAAAAGGTACTTTTTATAAAAGGTACTTTTTATAAAAGGTACTTTTTATAAAAGGTACTTTTTATAAAAGGTACTCTTTATAAAAGGTACTCTTTATAAAAGGTACTTTTTATAAAAGGTACTTTTTATAAAAGGTACTTTTTATAAAAGGTACTTTTTTATAAAAGGTACTTTTTTATAAAAGGTACTTTTTATAAAAGGTACTTTTTATAAAAGGTACTTTTTACAAAGGGTACTTTTTACAAAGGGTACTTTTTATAAAAGGTACTTTTTATAAAAGGTACTTTTTATAAAAGGTACTTTTTACAAAGGGTACTTTTTATAAAAGGTACTTTTTATAAAAGGTACCATTATTTCAGTAAATTAAAAAAAGTACCAAAAGTACACTTTTTTCCATTTTATCCCCGTAGAGTCGACATTGGCAAAAAACCAGCCTTGGTGAATATTTTTTCCGGGAGGTGAACCTACATTGCAAATTTTAAGTTTCTATGACCATTATTTAAGAAAATATAAAAGGTACCAAAAGTATAGTTTTTTACCCTTGTTACCCCTTAGAATCAACATTGGCAAAATCTAGCCTAAGTAGATTTATATTCCGGGAGCTGAACCTACATTCAAAATTTCAAGTGTCTAGGACCATTATTTAAGGAAATATAAAAGGTACCAAAGGTACATTTTTTTACCCTTTTTACCCCCTTACAATCAACACTATCAAAATTCCAGCCTTCCTGATCTATATTCCGGGAGGTGAACATATAGTCCAAATTTCAAGTTCCTGTGACCATAAAAGGTACCAAAGGTACATTTTTTTACCCTTTTTACCCCCTTACAATCAACACTATCAAAATTCCAGCCTTCCTGATCTATATTCCGGGAGGTGAACATATAGTCCAAATTTCAAGTTCCTGTGACCATTATTTCAGGAGATATAAAAAGTACCAAAAGTACTGTTTTTTACCCTTTTTACCCCCTTAGAATCAACATTGGCAAAAATCCGGCCTTACTGGATCTATATTCCAGGAGTTGAACATACAGTCCAAATTTCAAGTCTCTGTGACCATTATTTCAGGAGATATAAAAAGTACCAAAAGTACAGTTTTTTACCCTTTTTGTCCCCTTAGAATCAACATTGGCAAAAATCCGGCCTTACTGGATCTATATTCCGGGAGGTGAACATACAGTCCAAATTTCAAGTCTCTATGACCATTATTTCAGGAGATATAAAAAGTACCAAAAGTACAGTTTTTTACCCTTTTTACCTCCTTAGAATCAACATTGGCAAAAATCCAGCCTTAGTGGATCTATATTCCGGGAGGTGGACCTGCAGTCCAAATTTCAAGTCTCTAGCTTCAGCGGTTTGGGCTGGGCGATGATGAATCAGTCAATAAGTCAGTCAGTCAGTCAGTCACATTACTCTTTTATATATATAGATCTGAAAATGGCTGGACCGATTTGACTAAATTTTTTTAAATGAATTTTCAATCATATTCCAACTTTGGTTTTACGAAGAAAGAAATTGACCTCGCCCACTTTGTCTAATTTTTGTTGAAATTTTTCATCATAATTCAACTAAGGTTTTTACGGATAGTAAAATTTTTCACGCCCACTTTTTCTTTGTATCGAAAGACCTATAACGGCTAAATCGATTTGGTTATAGTCCGCAAAATATTCATAAGGAATCAAAAATTGTCCACGCCTACCTTTACGCTAACTTTTCCCGATATATATATTTTAAATCATGGATCAATTTGTCTATTTTTGTTTTTAATGTTCGTCATATTCCAACTAACGTTTTTTAGAGAGGACAATTTTCCATTTCTACGCCCATTATTGAATGGAGGGACCGAGTTGGTTTAATTCAAATAAAGTTTTTACTTTAAGAAAAGTTGTTTTCGATATATATAAGAACTGCTCTATAAAAAAATAAAATATAGAATAATAAAATATAAATAAAAATCAAATGTAGTTCGTTGGTAATCGGATCACTTGAGAACTGACCGACTTGATACTATTTTGTTTTTAAATTTTCGTCTTATTTTTTTATGTTCGTCTTAGACTTTTTCGGAAAACAAATTAATTACTCCCACTTTTACGCCTCCTTTTTTCGATATATCTAAAATCGGAGATCGGCTGGATCGATTAGACTAAACTTTTTTTTTAAGTTCGCCATAGTCCAACTTAGATTTAAACGCAAATAACAATTTTTCACGCCCACTTTTATTTCGATACATCTAAAATGGAAGAACGGCAGGGCCGATTTGGCTATTTGTTGACGTTCGTGATAGCACAACTAAGGTTTTTACGGAAAGAAAATTGTCCACTCCCACTTTTTTTTAAACATCTAAAATCGGAAAACGAATGATCTGATTTGATAATTTTTTTCTTTAATGATCATTATAGTCCAAGTAAGGATTTTACGGAAATAATTATTGTCCTCCCCCACTTCAAAGCCCACATTTTTCAATATCCTTAAAATTTGCAACACTTCAGAACGCCTGGACCGATTTGGCTAACTTTTTTTGTTTTAAATGTTCGTAATATTTAGTCCATATAATTGGTCGGAAAGAAAAATAGTCTTCGCCCACATTTTTTCGATACATCTAAAATTAATTTTTACTCTAATTCGATCTATTACAAAATAAATATTTCTTAATAGATTCTGCATAAACTTGGTACAAATGATAAGTTTAACTTACCACACAAATTTTAACGCCCGATTTTGTCTAAATATGTCGACTACAAATGACCGGACCGATTTTTTTTATGTTAATTATAGTTCTAGTTAGGTTTTTAAGGAAATATAAATGAGAAAAGTGTCCTAAAAAATGAAAAATTCAGGAAAACTTTAAAGGGTTGTTTGAACTCAAGACAATAGCTCACAGTAAGAACGAAGGATATGCGTAATTCATTTTTGTGTTGTTCATAATGACACTAAATAAGTTTTAAATTTGTACAGTTTGCAAAGTCGAAGACATGGTAATTTTTTTTCTGTTCTTAAAATATAATTTGAAGATAATTATCTGCCTAATCAGGTCTTTAAAACCACGCCCACAAATGATTCCAAGCCAACAAATTCATTACATTTTTTGCAGGGCTATATATTTGCAGTGGGACGAAATATAACACTGATCTAATATTTGGGCCAGCAACGCGGACCGGGCCAGCTAGTAAAAAATATTTTATTAAAATTGTGTTTGTGTGTGTTTAACACATACTTTAATAACCTAATCAAATCTTATTATAATCGGACCATTTTTAGACTTAGGCCCCATATGAAAATTTTGCCTAATATTCAGTTAAAGCCGTTTATTGGCAACAAATAGAAGGCTATTTTACTCTAATTTGGTTTTTGAGTGTTTTTTTTTACACTTATTAAAGATTTGAAACAAGATATATCCAATCGTTCCATGTTTGAGCTTGGGACCCATTTTCCAGGTACACTGGTGTAGGGTATTATATAGTCGGTCTGGACCGGCTATAACCTTCTTACTTGTTTTTTTTATTTAATATGCACACAATCGCGTCTAAACGTCAAACAATTGACATTGCAAGCTTATCTTGAAAACGATTAGAGATATGAAAAAATATCTTCCGACAAACATTTTTCGGAAAATAGTAATTTTTCCCGAGGAATACTTTTTGATTGAGTAATTTTTTAAAATTTCTCATCGTTATCGAAATAAGCTTGAAATGTAAATTTTTTGACGTTTGAACACGATTTAAAAAAAAAACGTCTTTTAATTTTTGTCGATATATGGTAGTGGAGCACGCAAGATTCATAATCAAGAACGATATTTACAGTGCTCGCAACTTGACGTTAAAGTCGGTTCGGACAAAGCGTGGACATATTTTAGAAAACATTTAAAAATATTTTGGAAAACATTGAGCAACTGTCATTTTAAAAGTTTGCGCAAAGTATTCAAATGATTTATTCATTAAATCTTTTATTCATATTTGCACACATGAATGTATCGCAATATTATTTGTTTTTTTTTCAGACAAATAACGTTTTATATGCATATCAAAATGCATGAATTTCTATTTCGAAATATAAAAATGTATATATCAAGCTACTTGTTTATGAATATGATATAAATATGTTAAATCCTTAGAATGGAACTTATTTATAAAGTGAATTTAATTGAAAAGATCAGACAAGGAGAAAAAATTCCCCTTTGAAAAAGTAAACTAACTTTTAACAAGAAGAAAAGTTAAATTTGACTTGGCCGAATTGATGAATACCCTCCACAATGCCCTCTTTAAGTGATATTAAATTTTTTAACGGAACAACATTTTACAATTTTGATTAGAAATATTTTATTTTGAATAAAAATATTAATTTTTTTTTGTCAATTTTATTTTAAGTGCATTTTTTTGGTGTATAAAAATTTTTAAGTGACAAAAATATGTTTTAAAATATTTTTGTAATTTACTAATGTTTTAAAAACTTGTTTAACGATTTTTCAATACGTGAATTTAAGGCGAAACCAATCTGAAATTCAATACCAACAAGACCAGGGGCCCTCGTCTGGTGTGTATGTCGTTCCACTGGCAGGGGAACTACAGCCTCGGAATTGTCTTTTGAAAGTTAGCGTGTTTTTATCAAAAATATTTTCGTCATTTTATAGTAAAATCAGCTAATAATGTTGTTGTTTTTAACTATTGGTTAACAACTACAAAAAAATGTAAAAACAACTTTATATTACAGTTGTTTTTACAGTTAGTCAAACGTCTGAATTTTTTTATTAACAAAAAAAAAAAACACTTCTAAAACTTTAAAAACGGTAAAATCGTAAAAAAAAACAAAAAAACAGGATTTGTTTCCAAAAAACGGAATTGTTTTTGGAAAGTTAGCGCGTTTTTTATCTCATATATTTTCGACATTTTACAGTAAAATCAATAAATAATGTTCTTGTTTTTAACTATTGATTAACAACTACAAAAAACGGTTAAAAGAACTTCAAATTACAGTTGTTTTTACTTTAACTCAAATTGTCTGAATTTTTTTATTAACAAAAAAAAACACTTCTAAAACTTTAAAAGCGGTGAAATTGTTTAAAAAACAAAAAACAAGTATTTATATTACATTTAACATATCATAAATAAATTATTTTAGGTATTATTTATTTGCTTATTATTCCCGCTTTATCCCACACGTCCAACTTGTTTAACACATTATTATTTCTAAATAGTTCTAGAAAAATACAAGTCTTTTTTACAGACTAAATACAATTACATAAAGCAACTGTTACTACAATGTAGTATATTTTTTGAATTTATTTTTAAAAACTACAACTAAAGGAAGTTGTTTGAGATTTTTCATACAAAAACAACTGAAATTATTGTTGAAAACAACAACCACTACATTCTACACCAAACACCGTCATGTACACTGAAAATAATAACTCTGTAAAATACTCTGTAAAATGACTGTAATCTCAATTCAACAGATATTTGACAGAGTTTTCTGTCAAAATACAGATTTAAAGAAAATACTTTGTATTTTGTTGTGACAAAAAAACAAAGAGTCATCTGTTATATTACTTTTTATTTCGTAATCTTAATTTTACAGATAATTAACAGAGTTTTCTGCTAAAATACAGACCTAAGCAAAATACTTCGTATTTTTTTATAACCAAAAAAATTTTCTGTTTTGAGTAGTTTTTGTTACCAAACATCAAAATTTTATCTGTATATTTTTATTTTTTGAGAAAAAGTTTAAATAGTAGCAAAAAAAGTTATCAAAAAAAATTTTTCAGAAATTTTATAAAAATTTTACAAAATAACATGCATTTAACTAAACTCTGTAAATTTACAGAGTTTTTTCTGTATTTTTTTTTTTGCATCAAATGTATTTTACAAATATATGTAAATTTACATAGTTTTCTTTGCTAAATAGTGGTTTATTTAACCAATATTTTACTAGAAACTCTGTAAATTATCAGTTTTTTTTGTCCAAAGCATTTTACAGAGTTTAATAGTAAAATTACAGAGTTTTCTCTGTAAAAAAGCTTTCATATTTAACTAATATTTTACTACAAACTCTGTAAATTAACAGTTTTTTCTGTCAAAATCATTTTACAGAGTTTTTTAGTAAAATTACCAAGAAATGTTGTTAGCTGGAAAAGTATGGTGTACTCTGTTAAATTAGCAGAGTTTTTCTGTAATTTAACAGAGTTATTATTTTGAGTGTAGTAACTGCAATAATATTCTTAGTGTATACTTTATGGTGTCCAAGACCAATGTTTTGATATTATTCTTTTGTTAAACAAATGAAACATTTTCTGCCCGCTCCCTTTTTTGAGCAACCATAAAATTGTACTGCTATTAGTTTAGTTCAAAAATTATTACTAAATCAATTTGTCAACATTCAACACGAGGGAAAGGTGTCCATCAAAGTGCCCCGCCAAATGTTTTGTTAACCTCGGGATAATATTCACCGATTGGCATCACATTTGTACTAAAAATATTTCTGTCCTAGTGGCATATAAATTTGCCGGGTTTTTAAAAACCGGAAGAAAATGTTTTTTTTTACAAATAGAAAAGTGCATGTCTAATGTTCATATGACTGTCGGTTTTACTTAGAAAATGAATGAGTTGACGTGTGTCTGTGTTTATAAATTTTTACAATTTTCATTTTAATTTCATAATTTAGTTTTTTTTTGCTCATCGCTATATGTATGTGTATTTTTACGAAAATGTAAATATTTAATAAACAAAAAAACAGTTTTATATCCGTTAAAGTTTGCAAAATGTTGATGCTGCTGTTACTATTTCATATTTCTTAACATTTTTGCAACAACTAACTACCGGTTCTGGGAAGTGATTGTTCGTGTGCAGCACTAACAACAGCAGTAGCAAATTACAACAAGTCATTCATATGATTATGGAGTGACCAGAATGTAAAATATTATTAAAAAGGGAATAACTACATAACTACATGTTGGATATACTTTTGACACTAGACCTAATTAATTTTCAGATCTAATTCCAAAAGGATTAAATAAAATTTGAATTAGTGAGAATGCTGTATTCAGCTGGAACGAAAAAAATATTTAGACCAGTCTTCCGATTTTTTAATTTTTTTTTTTTTGCTTAATTTTTTAAATTTTCTAGATATTTGTAAATAACACCGCTCTACAAATCTTAGGTTTGTCGCTGCGTTTTGGATGAAACCAAAAAAAGTTGATAGGGTTTGGTGCCCCGATTCCAAAACGGTCACTCAAATTTTTCTATCACGTCACAATTTTGAGAAAATCGCGGTTAAAGTATCAAAAAATGCCCATTTTGACAATTTTTGAACGCCTATAAAATAAGATCCTGACATGCAAATGACTTGGTATCTAGCTCATTCGAAAGTGTGTAATTTTCTCTTTCAGACAAGATCAAATCTTCTTGGAATTTAATTTTCTAAAATGGTAAAAAAATCATTAGAAACAAATGCTTTAAATCTAAAATTTACGGATGAATTTGTATGGAAATTTGAAAAAAAAAACACTATGTAAATAAACTAAATATTGAAAAATGGAAGGTTTTTTGCTAATGATTTTTTTACCATTTTAGAAAATTAAATTTTTATAACATTTTATCTTATCTTTAAGAGAAAATTACAGGCTTTCAAATGAGCTTGATACCAAGTCATTTGCATGTCAGGATATTATTTTATAAGCTTCTAAAAAGGGTCAAAAATGCCATTTTTCGGCACTTTAACCGCGAATTACTCAAAATCCTGACGTGATGGACAAATTTGGGCGCCGGATTTGGAATTTTTTCTAATTTTTTGTCTGCTTTTTCTAATTTTATTTTACTTAACATCAACGTGATAATGTTTGCTGTATAAGTAGGAATTATTTATAAAGCAAAATTTTTCTAAAAAAAATAATGCTATATTAATTTGTCATTCCATGCAAAAGGCATTGAAAAATCGGTCGAGGACCCCATTATGTTTATATATTATTGATATATTATTCTAGGATATTCAAGTAATATCCATCTGTCTTCTTGGCTGTGTTTGTCGATAAAAAACATTTTTGATGAGAGAAAGTTTTTAATGAAACAAGTGGAAAAGTTAAATTTGACTACCCCGATTCTTTGGATACCCTCCACAATGCCCTTTTTAAGAGATAGAAAAATTTCCTAACGTGAAAACAAATTATCAGATTTATAAGAAGAATTTTATTTTGAGTAAAACATTTTTTTTAGTCATTTTTGTAAAAAAAATCACAAAAATTTTTTTTTTTTGAGTGTGTTTTTTTTTTATTTTTAATGTAAAAATATTTTTGAGTTACCAAAATACGTTGTAAAATGTTTTTGTGACTTACCAATGTTTTTAAAACTTGTTTAACGGGTTTTCAACATGTGGATTTAAGGTGAAACCATCTGAATCGGTTTGGCTAATAACTTTTGAACCACTGTACCGATTTTGTTTAAATTCAATACAAACTAGACCACGGGAACGGCAAACTATCGTATCCAGTTTCAGAAGCCGCAGAAGGGCTTTTGAAAGTTTGCGTGTTTTTTATCTCGTAAACTGGGCCGATTTCGCTAAATTGCAATGCAAACCTGACCAGGTTAATGACCAACATAAAACTTCAGCAGCCTCAGTAAAGTCCTCAAAATTTAGCGTGTTTTCAACAGACAAACGTATGGACGGACAGACATCCCTAGATCATTTTAAAATCGATCGATGATCATAAATGGGGTCCTAGACTAATATTTCGAGGTGTATCAAACGGGCTGACAGATTATTAATAAAGAAAATATTTGATGAAAAAAAAAAAAATGTTGATAAAAATTTTTTGATGAAAACAAACTAT
Source organism: Pegoplata infirma (assembly GCA_963921195.1). Lineage (NCBI taxonomy): Eukaryota > Metazoa > Arthropoda > Insecta > Diptera > Anthomyiidae > Pegoplata > Pegoplata infirma. The sequence continues at coordinate 28,818 of CAWUER010000693.1, read as the reverse complement.
AAAAATTATTGAACAAAATATGTTTAAAAAAAAGATTTATGAAAAAAAAAAATATTAATGAAAAAAAAATTTTGATGAAAACAAAAATATTGTTAAAAAGAAATTATTGATGAAAGGAAGGGTGGCTTTTTCCGAAAGCTGTCGACATCTCCACTTAGCCTGTGTAGTCAATTAATTAATTTTTTCAGATTTTCTCATTGTACAACAAAAATAATTATTTCTCAGAAATAATTAATATGGACTCAAACCGAAATAAATAAAACTTCAGATATAAAATATAAAGTCCAACAATATATAAAACAGAATTAAAACTCAACTCATAAGGTACAATGCAATTTAGTAATATTTCTAAGAATTAGAAATACGGAATATAAATTCAAACCCAACGGACATTTTTCAAGACTTGAAAAGTCCTGATAAGGGTTTCAACTCTGAGAAAATCTACCACAGTGTAAGAAATTACAACTGTGTTGGAAAAAGTTAAAAATAGATTCATTAAGTTCGTGCTAAACGTAACATATGGGTAATAAAATGTGATATAATTCCCGTCATATTTCTCACCTTAATGTACGTTTAAATAGCTGATCTTGATCTTACACACCTACAGTGACAATCGAAGAGTGGTGACGAAGGAAGGGTGGCTTCTTCCGAAAGCTGTCGACATCTCCACTTAGCCTGTGTTGTCAATTAATTAATTTTTTCAGATTTTCTCATTGTACAACAAAAATAATTATTTTGCAGAAATAATTAATATGGACTCAAACCGAAATAAATAAAACTTCAGAGAGAAAAAAAATATTGATGAAAAAAATATTGGTGAAAAAAAATTATTAATGAAAACAAAATTTAACAAAAAAAAATTTATGAAAAAAAATATTGATGACAACAAAATTATGAAACATAATGTTACGTATTTTTCACCAGCTGGTAAATATTTTTTTATTCACCAGGAGTTGAATTGTTATTCAAGTTATAAACTAAAGTCACTAAAATTTTTCTTAAAACCAAAAATTTTAGTAACTTTTGTTTATAACATGAATAATAATTCAACTCGTGGTGAATAAAAAATATTCACCAGCTCATTAATAAAAAGTAACGTAATTCTTATTTTCTTTTTTGTTAACCGTTAGCTTATATAGTCAAACTGTGGTGGCGTCCTGCAACTTTTTTAAAATAAGACACCAACCTAAATACATTAACAAATTAAAAAATAATTAATTGTTTTTAAAAAAATTTACAAACGCAACTAAATATTTCTGAAATCGGTATTCAAACTTAATTTAGTCATTTAATTTTATAGTAGTTTTTTGTATTTGGGGACCGGTACTAGAATCAGAATCGGAAATACCGGTATTCTTGGCAATACAGAGAACTGTGAAATGGGGATCACTAGCATATCAATAAGTGTGTCATTATTTTTGCAACGCATCGAAATATAGATGCTCCTAGATCGATTTTAAGACGATCTAGCATATGAGGCATTTCACACCAAATGTCCCGCCACAGAAAAACATGTGTCCCGTGAATTTTCTGAATAGTTTGTATGAATAGCCCCTCAAGTAACTAAGAAAATTGCGTTTTTGGTTTTTTAATTTTTTTAAAACTGGGCTTAGGAGGCGTGGTTAAATATTAGAAAAATTGTAAAATTTGTGTCGAGTTACCTTGTTTAAAAATTTGTCAAATTAAAAGGGGATGTACCACAATCTCAAAAATTAACATTCTTGTATAGTCTTGTATGGGCTATCGATTAATTTTTTTTTTTTTTTTTTTGGAAAATTTTCAGAACCCGTTCTGAAATTCTGCACTTTTAAAAAAAGTCAATTTATCAAAAATGTTTTTTTTTTTTTTAATTTGTTTTTTTATTTTTAAATTTTAGATGTTTGTCTATCCACACAAAAAAAATCAGACATGTGTTTTTAGTTTTTTTTCGAGAAAATCGTATTTGAATATTAAATTTCATAATAATTTTGTAATTTGTTTGTATTTTCTTATTTCAACGTAGCGAATGAGTATTAAAGGCCCAGGCACTTGAGCGCTACTGTAGCGGTGCTGTAGCGTAACGGGCTGTTGTATCGTTTTAAAGTTCGGCCACTACAACACCGTCACGTATTCGTTTAAGTACCTTTTTCCATTTATTTTAATACAAGCTAACGTATCAGCTGACACGTCTCCGAACCGTATTCGCTCAAGTAATTATGCCTTAAATATCTGCATTAATGTTACTCATACGCTACGTTGAAACAAGAAAATACAAACAAATTACTAAATTGTTATGAAAATCAAACTTCAAATGCGATTATCTCGAAAAAAAAACGAAAAACACGTGACTGATTTTTTTTTTTGTGTGGATAGACAAAAATCGAATCTTTAAAAAAAAAAATTAAAAAAAAACAAAAGCGGGCGTATTTTTTATAAATTGACATTTTTTAAAAATGGAAAATTTTCAAAACGGGTTCTGAAAATTTTCAAAAAAAAAAAAAAATAATCAATAGCCTTAACAAGAATGTAAATTTTTGAGATTGTGGTGCATTCCTTTTTAATTTGATAAATATTTAAACTAGGCAACTCGACACAATTTTTACCATTTTTCCAATACTTGACCACGCCTCCTTAGCCGAGTTTTTGAAAAATTGAAAAACCAAAAACGCAATTTTCTTATTTTGTTCAAATTCTGATTAATTTTTGTTAAAAACTATAAATTGTTTTATTTGACCTCTAAAATATAATATTTTGAGTGGTTTTATTCTAGCTCGAGGTTATTATTTCCTTTACTAATTATAACCATGATATTTTCATAGAATAATTTTCTAGAAAATTTTTTCTTCTATTTGTGTATATAAATCTTTATTTAAATGGTCAGCCTTTATAAATATCATATTTTAAAGTTAACTCATTGCTATTGTGTTTGTTATTTTTTTTATTTTTTAACTTCATCATACTCGTTCTCTATGTGTAATTCCGGTTGTTTGAAGTAAAAGCTTAACGCGAAGTGTTCCTTTTTTAACAATTTTCAACAAAAAAAAGTTTACAAAATATAGTTTTTTCAAAAAGAAAACTTTATCACTTAACAAAAACGCATACTGGCCTTATTCTAACAACAGCAACAAAAAAAAAACTATAAATTTATATGAACGTCGTCTGTCCAATTCTATACAATGTGTAGGTTTTCAGAACTCTATTTCCTCCTTCACAAACATATACAGAAAATGCAAAAAAAAGGTCAGCCAGTTATGACTTTATGATCTGTGGTTGTTATATGAATTCTAAGGGTGGGATAGTGTTGTGTGAGATTTTAAGCAGCAGTATTTGGAATCGCTAGAACCCCTCATTTTGTGAGGTTCGTAAAAAAAGTGTATGAGCCAAAAAATGGGGGATGTCGGATAGGATCTAGGGGTCGCTCATCGGGGTCAAAGTTGGGCGTACATGGGAAAAAATCCACAAAAAGCCCCACAACTCCCCTGGTTTTGCCCCTAGAGGGGTCAAATGTGAGACCGGCCCCCATTATTTTTTTGCCCCAAACACTTTTGCCAAATATACCTAAGCCCTATCTCCTCTCCTTAAGGGGGCTCCCATACAAAGGTTGAATGTTAAAAAATATTTGCTCCTACCTCTCTAGCTGTCCTAGAAGTGACCCTAGAGGAATCAAATGTATGACCGACCACCAATATTTTTTTATCCCCAACATTTTCTTGGAACAGACATACCCTCTATCTTCAACCGTTAGGGTGGTCCCCATACATTTTTTTAATTTTTTCTTAATTTTTTTTATTAAATCAGCTCCTACCGGTCCAACGGTGCTTCCTAGAGGGGTCATTAGCAAGACCGACCCCCATTTATTTTTAGCCCCCAACATTTCATCTGAACATGCTAACTCCGTATCTCCAATTCCTAAGGGGTATCCCACACAAAATGACATTTTTATAAAATTTGCTCCCACCGCTCTAACTGGCGCAGGGATGACCCTAGAGAATTTAAATGTATGACTGACCCCCATTATTTTTTCAGCCCCAACATTTTGCCCAAACAAACCTACCCTCTATTTTTAAGCCTTAAGGGGGTCCCCACACATTATTTTTATTTTTTTATAAAATCATTGGGGGCAATATTTTTTTAGCCCCAACATTTTCCCCAAACAAACCTACCCGTTATTTTTAAGTCTTAAGGGGGTTCCCACACATTTTTTATTCTTTTTGTATATAAAATCAGATCTTACCGCTCCCATGGTGCCTCTTAGGAACGGGAAATGCAGACTGACCCCCAATAATTTTTGCCCCCCACTTTTTGTCCCAACATACCTACGTCGTATTTCCACTTTGTTAGGGTAATATTTTTTCCTCTCCATTACGGCACAATACGTTGTTATAGTCCTCTATATTTTACGCCTCTTTCGGTAGCGTCGTTGAAAACATGTAATTGAAGTAATATTTGCAGCGCTTGCTGGTAGTCCTCACAATTTTCCCAAGTGTTTGGACCGGAACCAATGAAATTTGTTTTTAATCCGAAGCGTGCAAAAAATTTTGGTGTCTCTTATATTATAAGTTCTGGGTTTACTTGTTTCGATTCCATGTTAATTATTTTCACACCTTTGAATCCAACAACGTGTACTGGATGATCACGATCTTTGTTGCCACTTTCGCCGCTATCCCCCGAGTCATAATCTTCCCCGATATCATCGTCTTATTTTTCTTCGTTGCCTTCGTCGGACGATTCGTCCATCTTTTCGTCAGATAACTCTTCCTCCTTGCATTTGCCATTTTTCGTTTTATTTAACAAGTGATATTCGAATCAAATAGTGCAACTGCTTCACCACTGAGATACCAAAGATGTGAGAGAACTATTCTCCAATCGTTGAGACATCTTATTAATTGAAGCATAATTAGCAATCGCTTTAAACAAATTCAAATCATTATTTGGAGGTTCTATTGCTTTAGAGGCGCTAAACCAAAATTTAACGTAGATTGTTTTTGGTCAAACCTATAACATTTTTAGGCAATATATGCCTTTTACCATCCATCGAGCATGACTGATGGGTCCAGGTGGGCTAAAATGTTTATTAGGAATATTTTCACCAAGGTATAATACAACAATTTCAAGAAACTCCTTGAAGTTGTCTCTGGGTCGCTTTTCCTTTATTTGAGCCAAACAAAACAACTCGATGCAGGTTGGACTTGAGCTGGTATGTTGCCTGCCACTTTCTAATCTTCTATGCCAGGACTGTATGGTTTGTGTTTTATATTTTCCCATTACTCTTTAAAACACTCAAACATTGAAACTCCTGGTCCAGACGTTTTGCCGAATTTGGTTTCAAACACTTCAACTTCAAATAAAAGAAGTTCATTAATATGATATTTGCATGGCAGATATAGGGAGTCAGTCTGCATTTCCCGTCCCTAAGAGGCACAATGGGAGCGGTAAGAGCTGAATTTATAAATAAAAGTGTTGCTAATTATTGTACTTTTGTAAATTCTAAATACTCCAACGTTGGGTTCCAGTACCACTACGAATTTGGTTTTCCTTAGGGGAGCACACTTCGGAAAAAAATGTGGGGGGCAAAAAATTATGGGGGTAAGTCTGCATTCCCTATCCCTAAGAGGCACCATGGGAGCGATTACATCTGATTTTAAAAAAATATAAAAAAATGTGTGGGGACCCCCTTAAGGCTTAAAATAGAGGTTAGGTTTGTTTGGGGAAAATGTTGGGGCTGAAAAAATATTGGGGATCACTCATACATTTAACTTCTCTAGGGTCACCCCTGCGCCAGTTAGAGGGGTAGGTGCAAATTTTATAAAAATGTCATTTTGTGTGGGAGACCCCTTAGGAATTAGAGATAGGGAAGTGGTATATTCAGAAGAAATGTTGGGGGTGGAAAATAAATGGGGGTCGGTCTTGATAATGACCCCTCTAGGAGGCACCATTGGACCGCTAGGAGCTGATGTAATAAAACAAATAAAGAAAAAATAAAAAAAATGTATGGGGACCACCCTAAGGGTTGAAGATAGAGGGTAGGTATGTTCTAAAAAAATGTTGGGGTTGAAAAAATATTGGGGGTCGGTCATACATTTGATTCCTCTAGGGTCACTTCTGAGACAGCTAAAGAGGTAGGAGCAAATATTTTTAAAAATTGAACCTTTGTATGGGAGCCCCCTTAGGGAGTAGAGATAGGGCTTAGGTATGTTTAGGAAAAGTGTTTGGGGGGAAAAAATAATGGGGGTCGGTTTCACATTTGACCCCTCTTGGGGCAAAACCAGGAGAGCTGTAGGGCTTTTTGTGGATTTTTTCCCCTCTATGCCCAACTTTGACCCCGATGAGCGACCCCTAGATCCTATCCGACCTGCCCCATTTTTTGGCTCATGCATTTTTTTTACGAACCTCACAAAATAAGCGGTTCTAGCGTATCGAAATCGAAAACTCGTGCACTATCCCACCCCTAATGAATTCGTATGTGTATGAATCCAATGCTGCTATTATTGTATGAGTATACAAATGGCCAGGACTATGCTTTGTGTATATTTTGTATATTTACTTATTGTTAGTGTTTATGTGTATATGTTGGTATTGTATATGTGTGGTTATGTTTTTATTATAGCTTACAGGATTTGCATTTCCTATTTTCAAATTTTTTAACTACTATTTATTTTTTGTTCTTTCTTCCTTTCCTTTCTGTTTCTGAACTCTTTTTGACAGCAAAATGCCACTGATGGCTTATTTGTAAATTTTTTATGACACTTCATGTACATATATAAAGATTATAACAAAAAAAAAAAAAGCTTCCCAATGAGTGTCCGGGGGAACACTATGAAATAGACATTTTTTTAGTTAAGTTATAAATTTTAGTTACAAATAATGGATTTCAATGCTTTTGTATTGTGTTTTTTTTTAATAGAAATACAAAATTACAGGAAGTTTATTTAAAGTTTGTTTTAATTTAAGACAATTACACTTTAATCCATTTTGAGGCCACTGTTTGCTTCTACTAACAGCAAAATTAAAAAATTACAGTATCTTAAATATAAAATGGAACAGTATATATTTGATAGCAGTTCTTTTAAAGAAAAGAGATCAATACTAAACCTGATTATTATCAATCGACTATTTTTTTTTAAAAATGATATAAATTTTTTTCAGAGTTTTAGTTTAAGCTTGACAGCATCCAGATTGATGATATATTAAATGAGATACGAGGGTTGCGATTTAGACATTTTTAAGGAAATTTTTTAAAAATATTTCTGAGTCGGTTTTTGCCAAATTCAAACATTAAAAATTTAAAAAATAATCCAATAGTTTTAACTCAGGGATAAACTTATTTTCCAACAACCCAAATAAGAAACTAAATTTTTTAAAAACTGATGAAAAAATCCGCATATTTTAATCTCCAATTCTTGTGACCAACAAATTTTTGTAAACAAAGAAAAAATTTTATTGCTTATCAATTTAAGTACACCTAACACATCAAATAATAATAAAAATATTTTCTTGTTTAAGTTGTCGGAAAAATAAGTTGATTACTGAATAATAACACACTAACACAAAAACGCACAAAATCTAACTTTCCAAATGGAAATATTATGAAACCAAAAGCAAATGAAAGTTGACTTTACAAAAGTATAATTTTGACCTTTCGCACACCTTTAAAGTTGTTGATTTTAAAGCATTTAAAGTTTTTGTGTACTAAACATGCCCTACTTTAGGGGCCCCTAGTGGTTCCCTTATTGGACATGTGGGGTCCAGCCTGCAAACTTAAGTTCGAAATTACATTAGGCGTATGAATTTCGCTGCAATTGGTCCCGTACCTACTCACTGAATAGCCAAATAATTAAAAATAATCCACTGTGCATCGTTGCATATGATTGTTATTAAAAGGAAATTACAAAATTAAGCATACGCCTTATACAGTTTTCAAGCAATTATAATTATTGTTTTAATAAAAGATTACCAATTTCAAATGCGTGTAAAAAAAATCTATCTCTGAACTAAAACAAAAACTTGAGGGTTTTATTGTCTAATATGTCAACTTTCATTTGCTTTTGGTTTCATCCCATTCCGATTTCGGTTGTTGCACTGTGTAATTATAGGATTTTTTTTTTTAACTTTTTATATCTGAACTTAAAAAAAATTGACTTAGAAATATTTTTCTAAAAAACGTCTATAAATAATTTAATTTTTAAGCGCTACCCTCCCATCTCATTTAATATTTGCTTGATCTTTAAGTTATCAAGCTTAAATTAAATCTTGGAAAATTTCATAATAGAGCAGTTAAATAAGACAAGTAGAAAAGTTAAATTCGACTTGGCCGAATCTATGAATATCCAATGCCCTTTTGAAGTGATGATAAATTTTCTAACGAAAAAACCCCTTTTTGATTAGAAATATTTTATTTTGTGTAAAAAACTTTTTTTTAAGAAATTTAAAAAAAAAAAAAAATTACAAATTTTTTTTTTTTTGAGTGTACAATTTTTTTCGAGTGTATTTTTTTTAGTGTTAAAATATTTTTGAGTGACAAAAATACGTTGTAAAATATTTTTGTGACTTACCAATGTTTTTAAAACATGTTTAACGGTTTTTCCAATACGTGGTTTAAGGTGGAACTAGAGTATCCAAAACCTATAACCAAAACTGGTGGACCGGTTTTTTCATTTTCAAAAGCCCGGCCGGTTTCGGTTTTCAAATTCGGTTTTTCGAAAACCGGGGTTTTTAGGTCGGTTGAACCGGTTTATTTTTTTATAAATAACCAATAACATTGGTGTCACTTTGTAATTCTGTGGCAAAAAGGAAAAACTTCATAAGTGTTTTTTAATCATGTTTTTCGAGAGCACTTTTAAGATAAATATTTTAATACAAAATCACTGTTAATTGACATTTCCAATAAAATATATGCTGTAGATTATTTCAACAATCATGATAGGGGTTCATATGTAAAGAGTAATCAAATAAAAATATCTAAACAAGATTAACTTAACTCGACCTATGCGCTTCTTTCTTTTTGCCACGGAATTATAGAAAAAATTGCCGGCGATTTTGGTCCAAAATTTTGGTCCAAAAATCGAACGTGAATTTTCAACAAAAATATTTTTTTTTTTTTAAATAATCGAAAACTAACACAACCAGAACTCAAAAATTGTTTTTTATTTCTAAAACATTATTTTAGAATATAAAACCAAACGTTTTTTATATTTTATGTAAAGTGAAGTTTATAATATAATTTTGTATCTTATTTTCTTCTAGTTAATTAACAAATTTTGTTTTTTTAAATAAAAATCATTATCATAAAACCGGAAAAAACCGGTTGACCGGTTTTTTATATAAAAACCGAAACCAAAACCGTTTTTTAAATTTTAGATTTTTCGAATAAACCGAAAACCGATTTTTGAAAATCGGAGTTTTTTTGGATACTCCAATCCAATCTGAAATTCACGGTTTTCTTAATAACTTTTGAACTACTTGACCGATTTAGAATCGATTAGTATCATGAATATATAAACTTTATGGGATCCTTGACCAATATTTTGAGGTATTACATGCGGAGTGACAAACTTATATATTCCCTCTATCACACGGTGTGATATTCGTGCGCATTTGGGTAAAAAAAAAAATTGCCGATTATTTTTTTTTAGGTGCATACTTAATTTTGACACTCTGGAGACTAAAAATCAGTTTCCGTTACATCAATGCGACTCTTAGATTGGCTGGGGCACAACTCCAAAGTATAGAGTTTTTCACATTTTTCTTAATTTATTTTTTTTGTAAAGGACATTTTTTGAAAAATTTTTAAAAATTCATCTTGTGGAGTGATCCATCCAAATTTTTTGCAAAATGTTTCCAAGATCCGTTATTTTATTATTCATTTATTTTTATAACAAAAAAATAACCCAATAAAAAGTTATATTGAGTAAAAATCCATGTTTTTTTTAAATATCTTTAAAAATCCAATTACATAATAGACTGCAACTTCTGCAGATAATGATGGATAATGCAAAACGCTAGTGCGGGTTATACTAGAGGTATTCCTTAACATTTCGTATGTTATAACTTTTGCCAGAAAGTGCCAGGACTCTGTCAAATCGAGGTTAAAGTTAAGGTTAAAAACAAAAATATTCAAATTATTTGTTAAATTTGTTTAAAAGTTGTACAATTTGATTGTTTTACATAACATGCTTTTTATTTCTCCGGCGTTACTTAAAAAGATGTATGTCAGGTTCAATCTCTAATGTACATAGAATCCATTTTTCACGATTTCGCGGTAAACACTTTGCGACTCGAGAAAGTGGATACAAAATCAATGTGTTTTTTGTTTGTTTAAAAAATAAAATATTAAATAGGCATACCGATTTATTTTAATCAATCAAAAGTTTTTTTTTCGCGTAGATATGGGTAAACAAAGGATTAGATAAACATAAACGATACTTAACTTAATAACTTATCATTTAATATGATTTTAGATATTTCACGGATAAATTCAACCATTATGCTTTTGAGACAAATGATAGTTTTGATGTATAGTTGGTGGACTATGAGCCCCACTGTACACAAAAAACTTTTGCATGGTGGAAAAATCATTCAAGAGTCGATTTTACCAGTGGGTAATGCTAGTAACTACATTATTTTCATTATTAGAAAATTAAAGAAGTGTATTTTTAGGACAATTATCAGAGGAAGCACTTGAGAGGACACATAAACATTTTAAGAATTTTAGAAATAATTTCAGTCGTAAAAACACAAGATGTAACAATCTGGAGAATATTTTTCCTATGTTTATGATTCAAAGTGATCCAAAAATGTCAATAAAACGAAATATCGAACTAAATCCAAAAACAAAAACGAATTATAGACCGGAAGTGTTGGAATTGCTAGAGATGGAGTAATTAATTTAATTTTGTTATCTATATTAAACTTTCTTCTTTTTTTCATAATTCAATTTTTATTGGTTAATTTGTTTTATTGTTGTTTGTATTAAATGAGTTTCCTGAAGGCAAACAAGTTTTAATTGCCGGTTCTTTAAATGTAGGGTGTATTATTTGTGTGCAGATAAATAATCACTCTTAAAAATATTTTAAAGAGATCTACATTGAATAATAAAATCGTTATTTCTTAATCGTAAGTAGTTTGATTTTTTTCTGGACTATTTGTAATATGTTCTTCAAAAAGCTGGTCGTGAATTCCGATTTTTGGGTTTAACCATATAGTTGTAATGCACATCACAAAAATTCGGTGGTATAAAGTATAATTTTCGAGGAAATCGATTTTTTTAAAACTTTTTTTTTGTTGGTTAGTTAACCAAGTTTACCTTCCCGTTTAAAGTAGGGTATTGACAGTACATCTTTGAAACGACATCCAAAAATAGCTCTAAGTTTCTAGTTTTCAAAACTGTAAAAATTTTAGAAATAGCCCAATCCGTTCAAAAGTTATAATGAAAAAACTTCGATGCGCGCCTTTTCCATACAAAGGACACACTGTGATATCACTAGAGTGGAGGGTATAAAAAACAAAATCGAATATAATTTTTATAGAAGAAGGATAGGACTTTCAATGTGTGTAAATTGGTCTACGCACATTAGAAAGATATCTATTGATTTTTTCAATAATATCTAATTTTTTGATATTTTTAGAAAATTTTTCTAGTTTATTGATTTTTTCCTGCTATAGAGCTGAAACACCTCAATTCAACCGAGGAGTTGACCGCACCCCCTCCAAATTTAATGAAATTAAGTACTTTGGTTTATTATAACAAAAAAGAGATTTTGCCAATTTTTCAGGCTTCTGGTCATTCCAGTATTCGATATATGCGGTCTTGAAAATTAACAAAATCGAATATATTTAACAAAAGTGTTCTGACATAAATAATGATATCTCGAACAGAAATAACAATTCAGGTCTCTCTTAGGTTTCAAATAATAGGTAAAGAGACAGCCTTTAAAACTGCATTCCCCAAGATTTTTTTAGAAAAAGGTCAAAGGTCATTGGTTTAAACCCTAATTTTTGGAGAGCTATATCTCAAAAAACGATATTTTTAAAATTTTGGAAAAAATATATGTTGTTAAGAATCACCTATACTACTTAAGTTTAAATTTTCAGGATGGTGACTTCATTGGAACTTTTTATATTAATAGAAACATTGTGACAGGAAAGAAAAAGCGATGTAATTTCCCTTAGAAAAAAAAAATTTTTTTTTTCTTTGAAATTCTGGTACCAAAATTAATTTTTCTGAATGTTTTTGACGTGCTGAGTCCAAATATGACCTTTGAACTGGCCTATCCCTATTACTTTTCAAAATATATGCACCTAAATGTTCAAAAAAACATATCAATAGCATTTTAGCAATTTTCACACATTTATGTGCAGATATATCGAAAACTAATAGCAAAAGGCCAGTTCAAAGATCATATATGGACTCAGCACGTCAAAAACATTCAGAAAAGTGAACTTTGGTACCAGAATATCAGAGACAAAAAAAAAATATTTTTTTTCTAAGGGAAAATACACCGCTTTTTCTTTCCTGTCACTATGTTTCTACTAATATAAATAGTTCCAATGAAGACTCCATCCTGAAAATTTAAACTCAAGTAGCACAGGTGACCCTTAATAACATATATTTTTTCCAAAATTTTAAAAATATCGTTTTTTGAGATATAGCTCTCCAAAAATTAAGGTTAAAACCAATCACCTTTGACCTTTTTCAAAAAAAATCTTGGGAAACGCCATTTTAAAGGCTGTCTCATTACCTATTAATTGCAACCTGACTGACCCCTGTATTGTTATTATTTTTTGAGTTATCTTTATTTATCTCAGCACACTTTTGTCAAATATATACGATTTTGCCAATTTTCAAGATCCCATATCTGGAGAAGAAAAACTACCAGAAGTCCAAAATTTTGGCACTATGATTTTTTTGTTAGGGCCCAACTATATTCCAAGTTTCATCAAATTCGAAAGGGGTAAGGTCAAAAATTCTACTTTTTTGAGGTTGAATTGAGGTGTTTTAACTCTATAGTTCGTTTAACAACCTTCATATTTATAAACGTATGTTAATTTTTAATACGATGAGTTTATCCTATAAAAATCTACACTCAAAATAATAACTCTGTTAAATTACAGAAAAACTCTGCTAATTTAACAGAGTACGCCATACTTTTCCAGCTAACAACATTTCTTGGTAATTTTACTAAAAACTCTGTAATATGATTTTGACAGAAAAATACTGTTAATTTACAGAGTTTATAGTAAAATATTGGTTAAATATAAAAGCTTTTTTACTGAGAAAACTCTGTAATTTTACTATAAAACTCTGTAAAATGATTTAGACAAAAAAAAAACTGTTAATTTACAGAGTTTCTAGTAAAATATTGGTTAAATAAACCACCATTTAGCAAAGAAAACTATGTAAATTTACATATATTTGTAAAATACATTTGATGCAAAAAAAAAAAAAAAATTTGCTACTTTTTCAAATTTTGATGTTTGGTAACAAAAACTACTCAAAACAATAACGTTTTTTGGTAATAAAAAAATACGAAGTATTTTGCTTAGATCTGTATTTTAGCAGAAAACTCTGTTAATTATCTGTAAAATTAAAATTACAAAGTAAAAAGTAATATAACAGAGAAAACTTTGTTTTTTTTGTCGCAACAAAATACAAAGTATTTTCTTTAAAGAAAACAAGAAAACTCTGTCAAATATCTGTTGAATTGAGATTATAGTCATTTTACAGAGTATTTTACAGAGTTATTATAGACATGCACCTACGATATCCATATGAATACGGAATAATCTTTATTAAGTTAAAGTCGACAAGTATTCTTGCTTTAAACGACATTCCTGTTAGTTCGGGAGTTATGCCATTATCACCCCAACGAAACCTATCTAGATAACTTTTACGATTATCTAAGTAATTTAATGCATAAAAAATTTGTGTTTTTAGAAATAAACAAATCTATATATCGTCGAACTATATTCAATAAATGCCAACTCGAAAAAGCTTACTGTTCAGGAGAGCTAAAAAACTAGTTATTTCGCATATTATTGCAAAAATTAACAATGTACCTTCCACAAGATGGTTTAAATATTCTAAACAATTTTTACCTATGCAAAAATTTTCATATTTTGCACTTATTTGCGTATTTTTCAGAGATGGCATTTATTACTATATCAAAAAACAAATATTTTTTTAGAGTTGGCATGTTTTGTCGGAAAATAAAAATACATTTTTTTTGGAAAAATTTTAAAAAAATTTTTTTTTTTGGTTTTTGTTATCCTTAGTACGGTAATAGCAAAAACTGAACAAAAAATTAAAAATCTTTGCATATTTTTAAAAGTTACTAGCTCCGAAAGCCTTTTAATCTCAGGGTGGTCAACTTTGGCACTCTGTAACTCACGTTGTATTGCAATAGGGTCACTACAAACTAGATATTTTGAAAGCTTATATCATTGACTTTATTTGCCCCATTCATAATGTTTCAATCTGATAAATAGTTTGAAAGTTACATAAATATAAGCAATTTTTTTTTTGCAAACACTATTTACCGATATTTTCAAAATGGCAATATCTCGAGAACCAGTCATTAGATATCAAAATCTTTACAAGATTCGTGTTTAGCATGGCAAATGCAATAAGATATGTGGTCTAATTTTTTTAAAAAAATTTTTTGAAAAATTTTTGGAAATTTACAATGGGAGTTGGCATTTATTTCCAACAAAAAAATATGTACTTTGAGTTAGCAGAATAACAAAAATGGATGTAAAACGACAACAAATTATTTTTTTGCTCTGAAATTTTTATGGCAGATAGGTATTACATAGGGGAGCTATTTGCCATCGGAAACTCATTTCTGTCAAAATTGAGTTGGCATATTTTGAATATAGGTTCACGATATATAAAAGAGTGTGGTGACTGACTGACTGACTGATTGGCAATAATCATCGCCCAGCCCAAACCGCTGAAGCTAGAGACTTGAAATTTGGAATGTAGGTTCGGCTCCCGACAAAACCACCCACTAAGAAGGGATTTTTGGAAATTCCGATTCTAAGGGGGGCAAAAGGGGGAAAGTAGGGCCCTTTGGGGGATTTTGTATCTTTTGAACTAATAGTCCGAGAAACATCAAATTTGAACTCTAGGATCCTCTCGCGGAAATCAAATTTCGGAATTTTTTTTTTTTGGAAAATTCCGCCTCCAAGGGGGGAAAAAGGGGAAAATAGGGCAAATTGGTACATTTTTTATATTCTAAACAAATGGTCCCAGAATCTTGAAATTTGAAGTCTAGGACCCTCTTGCAGAAATAACATTTTGGAAAAAGTAATATTTTGAAAATTCCGTTTCTAAGGTGGGGGGAGGGGGAAAATAGGGCAAGTTGGTACATTTTGTATCTTCTGAACTAATGGTCATACAATCTTGAAATTTTGAATATAGGATACTCTCGCGAAAATAATATTTTGGAAAAAGTACTTTTTTGAAAATTCCGGTTTTAAGGGGGACAGAAAGGGGGAAAATAGGGCAATTTGGTGAATTTTGAACTAATGGTCCTAGAAACTAGATATTTGAACTATAGTATCCTCTCGGGGAAAAAACATTTTTTTACTCAAATTTTTTCACTCAAAATTTTTTTTCACTCAAAATTTTTTTTTCACTCAAAATTTTTTTTTTTTACAATTTTTTTTACTCAAAAATTTTTTTTTTTACAAATTTTTTTTTCACAAAATTTTTTTTCACTCAAACATTTTTTTCACTCAAAATTTTTTTTTTACAATTTTTTTTCTACTCAAATTTTTTTTTTACTCAAAATTTTTTTTACTTAATTTTTTTTAATAAAAATGTTTTTCATTGTATTTTATTCTTCAGTTTTTTAACTCATTTTTTTTACTTAAATTTTTTACTTAGACGATGTTTTCACCCAAATTTTTTTTACTCAATTTTTTTTAATAAAATATTTTTTGCTTAATTTTTTGACTCAAATTTTTTACTCAATTTTTTTTTCTCATTTATTTTTTAATTTTTGGGAATTTATTGATTTAATCACTTAAATTTAGGGGGAAATAGGACAATTTTAAACTTTTCGATCTTCTGAACTAATGGCCCCAGTAACCTAAAATTTGGACTATAGGATCCTCTCGCGGAAATAATAATAAATAAAGAAAGTATTAAAAAAAAATAAGAATGGGAAATAGGGAAATAGGGAAAATTGGTACATGTTCTATCTTCTGACCTAATGGTCCTAGAAACTTAAAGTTTGGACTATAAGATCCTCTAACGGAATAAACATTCTGAAACAAAGTTTTTTTTTAATTCTGATTCTAGGGGGTTGAAAGGGGGAAAGTAGGATAATTTGATACATTTTGTATCTTCTAAACTAATGGTCCTAGAAACTTAAAAATTTGGACTATATGATCCTCTCCCGGAAATTATGTTCTAAAAAAAGTATTTTTTGAAAATTTTTCATTCAAATTTGGGGGGGAAATAGGACGATTTTTAACATTTTCTATATTGTGCACTAATGGTCGCATAAACCTGAAATTTGGACTATAGGATCCTCTCGCGGAAATAATATTCTGAAGAAAGTACTTTTTTAAAAAGGCTTTTCTAAGAAGGGGAAAAGGGGGAAAATTGGGCAATTTGGTACATTTTCTTTTCTGATCTAATGGTCCTAGAAACTTAAAGTTTGGACTATAAGATCCTCTCGCGGAAAAAACATTCCGAAACAAAGTTTTTTTTTTTAATTCCGCTTCTAGGGTGGTAAAAAGGGGGATAATAGGACAAATTGGTAAACTTTGTATGTTCTGAACTAATTTTCCCGAAAACTTAAAAATTTTGACTATGGGATCCTTCGTGGAAATAACATTGTGCAGAAAGTTCTATTTTGAAAACTTCGCTTCTAAGGGGGAAAAAGGGGAAAGTAGGGTAATTTTGTGTCTGCTGAGCTTATGGTCGTAGATCCTTGAAATTTGGGCTGTACGATCCTCTCGCGGAAATAACTTTCTGAAAGAAGTACTTTTTGAAAATTCCGGTTTGTATCTGCTAAACAAATAGGACTGCACGATCCTCTCGCGTGGACTGCACGATCCTCTCGCGGAAATAACATTCTGAAAAAAGTACTTTATTGAAAATTCCGCTTTAAAGGGGAAAAAGAGGAAGGTAGGGCAATTTTGTATCTGCTGAAAATATGGTCCTAGATACTTGAAATTTTGGAGTGAACGATCCTCTCGCGAAAATAACATTCTAAAGGAAGTACTTTTTTAAAATTCTAGGAGAAAATGGGGAAAGTAATGCAATTTTGAATCTGCTGAACTAATGGTCCTTTATACTTGAAATTTGAAGTGTACGATCCTTTCCCGAAAATAACATTCTTAAAGAAGAACTTTTTCAAAAATTCCGCTTCTACGGGGAAAAAGGGGGAAAGTAGGGCAATTTTGTATCTGCTGAACTAATGGTCCTAGATTCTTGAAATTTGAACTGTACAATCCTCTCGCGAAAATAATATTCTAAAGGAAGTACTTTTTGAAAATTCCGGAGGAAAAAAGGGGTGAGTGGGGTAATTTTGAATCTGCTGAACTCATGGTCCTAGATACTTGAAATTTCAACTGTACGATCCTCTCGCGGAAATAAAATAACATTGTGAAAGAAAAACTTTTTTAAAAATTATGCTTCTACGGGGAAAAAGGGGGAAAGAAGGGCAATTTTTACCTGCTGAACTAATGGTCCTAGATACTTAAAATTTAAAGTGTACTATCCTAACCCGAAAATAACATTCTAAAAGAAGTACATTTTTGAAAATTCGTTTTTAAAGGGGGAAAAATTGGGAAAGAAGGGTAATTTCGTATCTGCTAAACGAATGGTCCCAAAAACTTTACTCTCGCGGAAAAAACATTTTGTAAAAAGTAATATTTTGAAAAATCCTTTTATAAGAGTGGGGTGGTGGGTAGAAGGGGTTTAATAGGGCAATTTTGTATCTTCTGAACAAACTTGAAATTTTGAATCTGGATGCTCTCGCGGAAATTATTTTTTGAAAAATATATTTTTTTGAGAATTTTGGTTTTAAGGAGGCCCAAAAGGGGGAAAATAGGGCAATTTGCTAAACTTTAAATTAATAATCTTAGAAACCTGACATTTGGAATATGGGATTATATCGCGGCAATAACATTCTAAAAGAAGTACTTTTTTGAAAATTTCGCTTTTAAGGGGGAGAAAGGGGGAAAGTAGTGCAATTTTGTATATGCTAAAGTAATGGTCCTAGATACTTGAAAATTGGTCTGTACGATCCTCCCGCGGAAATAACATTCGGAAAGGAATAATTTTTTTTAAAAATTGCTCTTTTAAGGGGAAAAAGAGGGGAAAATAAAGCAATTTTGAATCTGCTGAACTAATGGTCCTAGATACTTGAAAATTGGACTGTACGATACTCCCGTGGAAATAACATTCGGAAAGACATAGTTTTTTAAAAATTCTTCTTTAAGGAGGAAAAAGGGGGAAAGTAGGCCAATTTTGTATCTGCTGAACAAATAGTCTCGCGGAAATAAAATTCGAATGGAGGACTTTTTGGAAAATTCCGCCTCTAATAGGGAAAAAGGGGAAAGTAGGCAATTTTGTATCTGCTGAACTAATGGTCCGGGAGACTTGAAATTTGGACTGTACGATCTTTTCGCAAAAATAACATTCTGAAAGAAGTACTTTTTTAAATATTCCGATTATGAGTGGGAAAAAGGGGAAAAGTAGGGCAGTTTTGTATCTGCCGAAATAATGGTCCTATATACTTGAAATTTGGACTGTACGATCCTCTCGCGGAAATAACATTCTCAAGGAAGTACTTTTTTGAAAACTCTACTTTTAAGAGGGGAAAAAAGGGAAGTGTTAAGTCTGGTCGTATGCTATTTTTTATTTTTATTTTCCTTTCATTTTATTTTTTGTTATCTATTTTTTAAATCTAACAGTTTCCTTTAAATTGAATTAATTTTGTTTCTCACCCAATAATTAACGTAACGTCACTTGAATTAAATTGAATTGCCACCTGTTTGAATTGTCATTTTGCTTGGGAAATTTGTAAGAAACTGTTATACTTTAAGTTAGATTAAGGATCCATTTTGGATAATAAATTACTCTTGTTAAAAACCTATACCGAGTGTGTACCCTTTTTTCGTAGCGGAGTTTTTTTACGTTTTTTTCTAAAATCAGAAATCGTCCACCATTTTTAAATAAAAAAAAAAAAATATTTTCGGTTTTTACAAATTAAATTTTCGGTAAAACCAATCCTTAAAAAATATTAAGGAAAAACATTTTGGCGCCCGAGCAGGGACTGTGATTTGATTTAAATAAATTAAAAAATTGTAAAAAATTTTCGTTTTTACCACACTCGTATATTTTTCGAAAAAATATATACAAGAATCTACCGTGTTGCGATATTGAATCCCCGTGGTATAAAAAACAATTTGCGTGATATTTCATACAGTGATATTATCAACAAAATTAGTGCGTTTGTTAATAAAACAACCACAACAACAAAACCCAACTTCATCATCATCCCTAAGCCTATTGAAGGAAGGAAGTCGTCATCGTCTGTTCCAGTGCTACACAAATGCCGAAGTGCAACTGCATATTGTGCCAAAAGGAAAGTGCCGAACGTCAACAAAACCCTAATCAGGTATTCAAGAACCAATAATTAGTGTGAGACTTTGCGTTTGTTTTCTAATAAAACTTTAATTAAAATTTTAATTATAAAATTTAATTTTTGGCAAAGTTATAATTCCACACCTGAAATTATTTGTTCTTTTAATCAAATTATTAAACTTAAAAACCACCCTAATAGTGAAACACACAAAAAATATAAAAGTGCTTTATTGTTTAAACTTAATTATTACACAAAAACATCAAACTTCATTATCGTGTTGGTACTTAATTACAAAAAACCACAAAAAGTTACGCCTCCTCGCTTCACCTACCGTTCGTTCTCTCTTTTTTTTCGGTATCTCTCGTTCTTTTTCCTTTAAAAATATTTAATTTTATTAAATTGTAAAATATTCACAATTTTCCAATTTTTACCTCTTTTCGTGTTTTTCTTATTTATTCCACAATCGCGATTGTCATCCTTATTTGACGTTTGCTTTATTTCTTTTCTTTAATTACACTATACTCGTTACTTTTATTAATAATATCGCTTACCAACACTGTTTTTTTTAGAGTGTACTGATCGTAGTTGGCAACACCACCGATCATATGGTAAATGTAAACAGATAAAAACAGACGGGAAATGAATAAATAATTAAATTAATTATTTGTGAGATAAGTTAAAACAATTAGTGAAATAATTATAAATAATAAAATTGAGAAATTAAAATAAAAAAGGAAAAGTGAATGCCGGTTTATTTCCACTAACATAATTGTGTAAATATACAGTGATATCGATTTGTCTTACAAAGAAGATCGAGGTAAAATTATAACAACCGGACGGACATTTATTAAGTGCTTGCGAGTGAAATAATTAATAAAGAGGCTGTGGTAAATAAATTAACAATAAAACATATATTTTTTGGAAAATTATATATCAGAATAGTGAGAAAATTAAGAGAAATTCGAAAAAATTTTCTTGTTCTTCTTTGCTGTATTCTTGGTTGTTTTGCATACATACAACCCAGCAAGCAATTTGTATGAAATTTGAAAGCAATATTTTGTGTGTAATTTTTTGTTGATTTTTTTCTAAAATTTATTTAAATTATTTAAATTTTGGAAAATTACAATTGCTAACCCAGCAAACAATTTTTTTACTTTTCGGGAAAAATAAATAAATTTGATTTTTCGGTAAAATTGTGCAAAAATTTGTGAATTTAGTGCAATAATTAAAATTGATACTGGAGATTTTACTTCAGGCAAAGAATTTAATTTTCATTTTGATAAAATTGTGTGATTTGTGATAAAAATAGTTGAAACCATCAATAATCTCTGTACTTTTTGTAAAAGTGGTTTTTGAAATTGATTCAAAACCGAAAGTTGATCTCGGAAATTATTAAAATTTCGTTTTTATTTGTCTAAACGACAAAATCATTTCAGTTTCCTTGAGATCCTTCCAGAAAATTTCCTTAAGCGTGTTTTTTAAATTGATTTTAAACCGTAAGTTGATTTCGGAAATTATTTGAATTCGTTTTATTGTCTTAACGACAAAATTAATACAATTTCCTTGAGATCCTAACGAAAATAAATATTTCTAAGGAAATTTATAATCGCTAATTGGTTTCCTAAATACTTTCTGTGATCCCTTCATTTTTGTGAGAAACTTTATTTCGAAATGGCTCCAAGAAAACATAAAGGTGCGATCCCAATCGAAAGCTTATATGCACAAAAGAACACAGTGATGACCAACATAACGAGGATGAAAACCTCTATTGAAGAAAAAACTATTTCATTTTCTCAGAATAATCTACAGTGTCGCCTTGAAATTTTAAATTGCTACATAGATGATGCGATGGACATTCAGTCCGAGATTGAGGTCCTGGATCCCACAAATGGTGATCGGGCCGAAGTGGAAGATTTGTGTATTGACACAAAGAGTCTTTTTTTGAGTTACTTAACTCCGAGAAACCCAAGCGTGGGTGAAACTTCGTTTGCCTTTCAGGGTCACAAAAGCAGACTCCCACTTATGAAATTGCCTAAATTCAGTGGCAAATATTCGGACTACAAAAATTTTATTAGTTTGTTCAATAGTTTGGTTCATACCGATACTTCTTTGACTGATATTGAAAAATTCAATCATCTCATATCATGTCTCTCAGATGAAGCGCTTGGTACGGTAAAGGCGTACCAAGTGACTGAGCAAAACTATTCCAAGGCTTTAGAAAGTTTGAAGAAAGTTTACGACAATCCGTGTTTGATCTTTTTTGACAACATTAGAAAATTGTTTGATCTTTCGGAAATGTCTAGGGCCTCGTCTTCAGCCTTGAGGAGCATGATTGACACGGTGTCGGCGATTTACGGTTCTCTTTTGTCTATTGGTAACGAGAAAGACATTGTCAACACCATGATAATTCATCTGGTTATGTCTAAGGTTGATACAGTTACTCGGACAAAATGGGAGGAGCAGCTTGATTATCAAAAGTTGCCATTGTGGAGTGATTGTGAGGCCGCATTAAATAAACGTTTCCAGCATATCTCTGCTGAGGAAGCCTCTAATACCAAACCAAATCACCGTTCACAGGCTTCTACTCAAAATGCCCCCGTGTCAAAAAAGAGCGATAACTTTTCAAAGAAGAAAGCTAAATCCTTTTCGGTTCAAACGGGAACACAACAAGTTTCCTCAAAATGTATATTTTGTAAATCGACACAACATTTTGTAAACACTTGTCCGTCTTTCTCTGCAATGCCTGTGCAGCAGAGATTTGATTTTGTAAAAGGCGTTCCTGCCTGTATTAATTGTTTGAAGAAAGGACACACAGTGACAAAGTGCAAATCTTCAAAGTGTCGAGTTTGTAGTTGCTCACATAACACTTTGTTACACATTTATGCAGTAAATGATGCACAAGTACAAAGTGCTACTAGTTCTGACCCCAATCAGCCATCAACTTCGACGGCGTTTACACATCTTTCGTCTTCTAAAGACAATGTGATATTGGCAACGGCTTTGGTTAAAATCAAGGATAAATCTGGTCAGTATATTCTGGCTAGAGCTTTGTTGGACTCCGGTTCACAAATAAATTTTGTAACTGAGGAACTAGCTCAGCGACTTCAACTACGAAAAGAGGAACGAAATCTCAGTCTAGTTGGAATTGGAAAAACGAATTCTTCCGCCAAATTTAAATTGCAAGCCACGGTAAAGTCTCGAATGAACTCCCACGAATTTTCTTCGGATTATTGGGTTCTTCGATCAATTTCTTCGTACCAACCAGATCAAGTTATTTCAACTTCTGATTGGAATTTGCCTGGCAATATAGAATTAGCTGATCCATACTTTTTCAAACCTCAGAAAATTGATATGTTGATCGGCGCTGAGATCTTCTTTGAATTGCTTTGTGTTGGTCAAATTAAAAAGAGTCCAAACATTCCAACTCTACAGAAAACGCTTCTGGGTTGGATTGTTTCGGGCAAATACAAAGAGTCGAAGAATTTAATTAATAATTCATGCCATTTAAGTACTCTAAATGAAAACGAATCATCTTTGGATTCAATAGTTCAAAAATTTTGGGAATTAGAAGAAATTCCCCAGGAGGCAAATGTTCTATCTTTAGAACATCAACAATGTGAGGAACATTTCACAAAATCTATTCGACAATTGCCGTCGGGTAAATTTGAAGTGGCGCTACCTTTCAAAGCGGATCCAAAAACGTTGGGTTTCTCTTTTGAAACAGCCAAGCGGCGATTCCTATCGTTGGAACGTCGGCTGTCAAAAGAACCACAAATGAAAGAGATGTATAATTCTTTCATGAAAGAATACATTAATCTGGGACATATGTCTATTGCAGACAATCAAGTGCCTGATTTTCCTCATTATTTCATACCACATCAGTGTGTATTACGCCCGCAAAGTTCTACGACAAAACTTCGGGTGGTTTTCGATGCCTCTTGCAAAACTTCTACGCAACGTTCTCTAAATGATCTACTAATGATCGGCCCTACTGTTCAGGAGGAGTTATATTCTACGTTGATTCGTTTTCGGCTGCATAAATACGCTATGACGGCTGACATTGAAAAAATGTACCGTCAAGTTCTAATTGATGAGGCCGATAGAAATTTTCAATTGATTTTATGGCGTGAAAAGCAGTCTGATAATATTGAGATCTTTAGACTGAATACAGTTACTTATGGCACGTCTTCGGCTCCATTTTTGGCAATACGTTGTCTAACGTATTTAAGCGAATTGTTCGCAAAATCGTTACCGATCGGATCTCAGGTCGTGCGAAAGGACTTTTATGTCGACGATCTGCTAACTGGTGCAGATTCAGTTGAGGAACTTAACGTGATAAGAGCTCAAGTTACTCAGATATTGGAATCCGCAGGTTTTAATTTAACAAAATGGTTTTCAAACCACTACAATCGAGCTGACGCAGCTATTGTAGAGAAACCTGTACAAATAGATCCGGATTTCACTAAAACTTTAGGCACATATTGGCGTCCGAAGAGTGATGTTTTTAAATATCATTTAGATGATTCTTTTCAGAATCTGAAAGCCACGAAACGTAACATTTTATCTGTTTCGGCTCGGCTTTTTGATCCACTCGGACTTTTGTGCCCCTTGGTTGTAAAAGCCAAAGTTTTACTTCAAGAACTTTGGCTGCTGAAGTTAGATTGGGATGAATCAATCCCCACTCGCCTTGACAGTTCTTGGGAGAATTTTAAGTCCAATTTATTAAAAATTGACGTGATAGAAATTCCAAGATATGTTTTAACAACTTCAAGGACCAAATGTCAAATTCATGGGTTTTCTGATGCCTCCATGCGAGCATATGGCTGCTGCATTTACATCCGGAGTCGAGCTTCGGGTGATACTTCTTGCCGCCTTTTGACTGCAAAATCGAAAGTTGCTCCTCTAAAGACCAAGTCTCTTCCGAGGCTTGAATTATGCGCAGCCCATTTATTGGCTAAATTGTGGTCTAAAATTAAATCTATGATTTTATGTGAAATCGAAACTGTAACGTTTTGGACTGATTCAGAAATAACCTTACACTGGATTCAGACTCATTCTTCTACGCTGGCTACTTTTGTTTCAAATAGAGTTTCTGAAATCCAAGAACTATCAGGCCAAGTCGCATGGCGACACGTTCCGACTAAGGAGAACCCGGCTGATATAGTTTCAAGGGGTTGTAATGTAGATGAGCTAGTTGACTCAATTTGGTTCAATGGCCCAGATTTTCTACTCAAAGAGAGTAACGCCTGGCCAGTTAATGAACATTTCAGGCTAACCGCCGAAGAAGAGTCACTAGAAAAAAGGAAAACTAGTGTGTTTTTCGCTGTAGAGGAAAAGGAAGTCAACTATATTGTAAAGTTGATGGAAAATTACTCGGTTTACACTAAGATGATACGAGTTTTTTCGTATGTTTTTCGTTTTCTTGATATTGCTCGGGGAAACAAGTGCCGCAATTTGGGAGTTCCTACAGCGAAAGAGATGAATTGGACGTTTCTTAAATTCGTCGAATTTATCCAGAAGCAGGAATACGCGGATGAACTTAAAAAATTAAGTAAATCACAAGTGTTACCTTCTAACCTACAAAGGCTGAATCCATTTGTCCACCAATTTAAAGACGAACATCGCTCGTTTTCACTTATTAGGGTAGGCGGGCGGTTGCTAAACGCACCTATTGCATACGATGCAAAATTTCCCCTTTTGATGACGAAAAAATCGCATTTTGTCAATTTGTATTTGCGACACCTACATTTCAATAATTGTCACGCGGGAGCGAAAGCGTTAGTAGCTCTCTTGTGGGATAGAATTTGGTTAATAAATGCCAGAGAGGAATGTACGAAAGTGGTTCGAAAGTGTCTGCATTGTTTTCGGTATAAACCAAAAGGGTCAAATTATGGGGAATCTGCCCGCTGATAGGGTGAGAGCTCTGCGCCCATTTAAAATATGTGTGGTAGACTTTTGCGGCCCAGTTAATATAACTCTTAAGATTCGTGGCCGTCCACCCGTAAAAATGTATATAGCAATATTTGTGTGTTTTACGTCTAAAGCTATACATATTGAATTGGTAACTGATCTGTCTTCGAATTCTTTTATTCTTTGTCTTTCAAGGTTCGTCGGCAGGAGAGGCCTTC
Organism: Pegoplata infirma; assembly: GCA_963921195.1. Classification (NCBI taxonomy): domain Eukaryota; kingdom Metazoa; phylum Arthropoda; class Insecta; order Diptera; family Anthomyiidae; genus Pegoplata; species Pegoplata infirma. Next base: position 3,107 of record CAWUER010000693.1, on the reverse strand, counting down.
CAGAACGGATTTACTGCGACAACGCAACCAACTTCGTCGGCGCCAATCGCGAGCTGCTAGAGGTCCAAGAGGCAATGATCAGCCATGCCAACGAGGTGGTGTCGTACGCTGCCAGCAAGGGGGTCAGCTTCACGTTCATTCCGCCTCGAGCTCCACACTTCGGAGGACTGTGGGAAGCGGCAGTCAAGTCTGCCAAAGGGTTGCTAATCCGAACCGTAGGCAAGGTGTTGCTAACCGTAGAGGAGTTACAAACGGTTCTCATCGAGGTGGAAGCTGTACTCAACTCCAGGCCAATCGCCCCTGTCAGCAACGATCCGAGCGACGGCGCTGACTCCAGGTCACCTTCTAATAGGCGAGAGCCTTCTAGCGCTACCGCAAGAATTGCCTCGCGAAGATCTGGTCAAGCCGACGTACTCCAAGAGATGGCGGCTTATCTCCACTCTCAAGCGGATGTTCTGGCGATCTTGGGAGAAAGATTACGTCCGCAGTCTGCAAGCCAGAACCAAGTGGGCAACAGAAGAGCCCGATCTAGACGTCGGCAAGCTCGTCGTGGTCCACGAGGACAATCTTCCGCCCCTGCAATGGCTCACCGGTCGCATACAGGCCGTTACTCGCGGCCAAGACGGCAAAGTCAGGGTAGCGGAAGTGAGAACGAAGAATGGAGTTTTTAAGAGGCCAATCCATAAGTTGGCTCTTCTTCCATTGGATTGAAGACCATCGGTCCTTCAATGGGGCCGGTGTTAAGTCAGGTCGTATGCTATTTTTTATTTTTATTTTCCTTTCATTTTATTTTTTGTTATCTATTTTTTAAATCTAACAGTTTCCTTTAAATTGAATTAATTTTGTTTCTCACCCAATAATTAACGTAACGTCACTTGAATTAAATTGAATTGCCACCTGTTTGAATTGTCATTTTGCTTGGGAAATTTGTAAGAAACTGTTATACTTTAAGTTAGATTAAGGATCCATTTTGGATAATAAATTACTCTTGTTAAAAACCTATACCGAGTGTGTACCCTTTTTTCGTAGCGGAGTTTTTTTACGTTTTTTTCTAAAATCAGAAATCGTCCACCATTTTTAAATAAAAAAAAAAAAATATTTTCGGTTTTTACAAATTAAATTTTCGGTAAAACCAATCCTTAAAAAATATTAAGGAAAAACAGGAAGGTAGGGCAATTTTGTATCTGCTGAGCTAATGGTCCTCGATACTTAAAATTTAACTGTACGATCCTCTCGCGGATATAACATTCTAAAAAAAGTACTTTTTTTAAATTCTGCTTCTACGGGGGGAAAAGGGAGAAAGTAGGGCAATTTTGAATCTGCTTTACTAATAGTCCTACATACTTGAAGTTTAGACTGTACGATCCTCTCGCGGAAAGAACATTCTAGAAGAAGTATTTTTTTAAAAGTTCTCCTTCTAAAGGGGAAAAGTAAGGCAATTCTGTATCTGCTGAACTAATGATCCTAGATACTTAAAATTTAAATCTTGCGGAAAAAGTTCTTATTGTGGAAAGTTCCGCTTCTAAGGGGGAAAAGGCGTTAAGTAGGGCAATTTTGCATCTGCTGAACTAATGGTCCTAGATACTTGAAATTTAGACTGCACGATCCTCTCTCTTGGAATTAACATTCTGAAAGAAGTACTTTTTTTGAAAATTCCGATTTCAAGGGGGAAAACGGGGAAGGTAGGGCAATTTTGTATCTGCTGAACTAATGGTTCTAGATACTTGAAATTTGGCTGAACGATCCTCTCGCGGAAATAACATTCTTAAGAAAGTACTTTTCAAAATTCAGGGGGAAAAAGGGGGAAAGAAGGGCAATTTTGAATCTGCTGAACTAATGGTCCTAGATTCTTGAAATTTGAACTGAACGATCCTTTCGCAAAAATAACATACTTAAAGAACTTTTTTCAAAATTCCACTTCTTAGGGGGAAAAGGGGAAAGTAGGGCCCTTTGGGGGATTTTGTATCTTTTGAAATAATAGATTTAGAAACTTGAAATTTGGACTCTAAAATCCTCTCGCGAAAAAAAAACTAAAAAAATATTTTTTTGAAAATTCCGCCTCCAAGGTGGGGAAAATAGAGCAAATTGGTACATTTTTTATCTTCTGGAAAAATGGTCCCAGAAACTTGAAATTTGGACTCTTAGATCCTCTCACAGAATTAACATGCGGAAAACAAAATTTTTTGAAAATTCCGCCTCCAAGGGTGGGAAAATGGGGAAAATCGGTGAATTTTTTATCTTCTGGACAAATGGTCCCAGAAACGTGAGGTTTGGTCTTTAGGATCCTCTCGCGGAAACAACATTCCGAAAAAAATATTGTTTGAAAAATTCCTCCTCCACGGTGGGAAAGGGGTGGGAAATAGGGAAAATCGGTACATTGTTTATCTTTTACACAAATGGTTCCAGAAACTTGAAATTTGAACTCTAGATGGAAAAGGGAGAAAAGTAGAGCAATTTTGTATCTGCTGAACTAATGGTCCTAGATACTTGAATTTTGAACTGTTTTGTATCTGCTGAACTAATGGTTCTAGATACTTGAAGTTTGGACTGTATACAGTATACGATCCACTAGCGGAAATAACATTCTGGAAGAAGCACTTTTTTAGTAAATTCTGCTTCTAAGGGGGAAAATGGGGAAAGTAGGGCAATTTTGTATCTGCTGAATTAATGGTCCTAAATACTTAAAATTTAGACTGTACGATCCTTTCGAGGAAATAACATTCTAAAATAAGTACTTTTATGAAAATTCTGCTTCTAATGGGGAAAAAGGGAGAAAGTAGAGATACTTAAAATTGGCACTTTACGATCCACTCGCGAAAATTACATTCTGGGAAAATAAAATTTTGAATTTTCGCTTCAATTTGGTACATATTGTTCCTTATGCACTAATGTTCCTTGAAACTTAAAGTTTGAACTATGGGATCGTTTCGCCAAAATAAAATTTTTTGCAACTTTAAATCTACTCAAAATATAATATTTTAAAGGTTGAAACTAACAATTTTTGTGTTTAATTAAAAATTAATAAGAATTTGAAGTAATAAAGTTGTTTTTTTTTACAGCTAACCGGTAACGAAGTACCGGGGGAGTTAGCTAGTAACTCGTATAAA